>CASCJU010000163.1:37500-145030 GCA_949152495.1 Lasius fuliginosus | reverse complement strand
CTCCGACGATTCGGGCGGTACCTCCGGCCGACTATCGGTCGAAAATTTTCAAAGTCCCACGGCTCCGGGCGGCACCTCCGAAACGTTTCCGAGCGATTTGCGTCTAAGCGATGAGCGATACGGTGAAATGCTTCGAACGAATGTTTCATGATTTTCGACGGGCTATACGACCCCGTTATCAGATTTACGGTAAATGACGCATTTCTCGAAATTTCCGTTTCCGACGCATATTTTTTCATCATTTCGCAAAATCTGTACGCACATTCACAGAGCACGTTAAAAACCACGAAACATTCGTTCGGAACGGTTAATCGTATCTATCACCGTTTCGGTACAAAAAGCGACAAACCGGCTCGGGCGGTACCTCCGACGATTCGGGCGGTACCTCCGGCCGACTATCGGTCGAAAATTTTCAAAGTCCCACGGCTCCGGGCGGCACCTCCGAAACGTTTCCGAGCGATTTGCGTCTAAGCGATGAGCGATACGGTGAAATGCTTCGAACGAATGTTTCATGATTTTCGACGGGCTATACGACCCCGTTATCAGATTTACGGTAAATGACGCATTTCTCGAAATTTCCGTTTCCGACGCATATTTTTTCATCATTTCGCAAAATCTGTACGCACATTCACAGAGCACGTTAAAAACCACGAAACATTCGTTCGGAACGGTTAATCGTATCTATCACCGTTTCGGTACAAAAAGCGACAAACCGGCTCGGGCGGTACCTCCGACGATTCGGGCGGTACCTCCGGCCGACTATCGGTCGAAAATTTTCAAAGTCCCACGGCTCCGGGCGGCACCTCCGAAACGTTTCCGAGCGATTTGCGTCTAAGCGATGAGCGATACGGTGAAATGCTTCGAACGAATGTTTCATGATTTTCGACGGGCTATACGACCCCGTTATCAGATTTACGGTAAATGACGCATTTCTCGAAATTTCCGTTTCCGACGCATATTTTTTCATCATTTCGCAAAATCTGTACGCACATTCACAGAGCACGTTAAAAACCACGAAACATTCGTTCGGAACGGTTAATCGTATCTATCACCGTTTTGGTACAAAAAGCGACAAACCGGCTCGGGCGGTACCTCCGACGATTCGGGCGGTACCTCCGGCCGACTATCGGTCGAAAATTTTCAAAGTCCCACGGCTCCGGGCGGCACCTCCGAAACGTTTCCGAGCGATTTGCGTCTAAGCGATGAGCGATACGGTGAAATGCTTCGAACGAATGTTTCATGATTTTCGACGGGCTATACGACCCCGTTATCAGATTTACGGTAAATGACGCATTTCTCGAAATTTCCGTTTCCGACGCATATTTTTTCATCATTTCGCAAAATCTGTACGCACATTCACAGAGCACGTTAAAAACCACGAAACATTCGTTCGGAACGGTTAATCGTATCTATCACCGTTTCGGTACAAAAAGCGACAAACCGGCTCGGGCGGTACCTCCGACGATTCGGGCGGTACCTCCGGCCGACTATCGGTCGAAAATTTTCAAAGTCCCACGGCTCCGGGCGGCACCTCCGAAACGTTTCCGAGCGATTTGCGTCTAAGCGATGAGCGATACGGTGAAATGCTTCGAACGAATGTTTCATGATTTTCGACGGGCTATACGACCCCGTTATCAGATTTACGGTAAATGACGCATTTCTCGAAATTTCCGTTTCCGACGCATATTTTTTCATCATTTCGCAAAATCTGTACGCACATTCACAGAGCACGTTAAAAACCACGAAACATTCGTTCGGAACGGTTAATCGTATCTATCACCGTTTCGGTACAAAAAGCGACAAACCGGCTCGGGCGGTACCTCCGACGATTCGGGCGGTACCTCCGGCCGACTATCGGTCGAAAATTTTCAAAGTCCCACGGCTCCGGGCGGCACCTCCGAAACGTTTCCGAGCGATTTGCGTCTAAGCGATGAGCGATACGGTGAAATGCTTCGAACGAATGTTTCATGATTTTCGACGGGCTATACGACCCCGTTATCAGATTTACGGTAAATGACGCATTTCTCGAAATTTCCGTTTCCGACGCATATTTTTTCATCATTTCGCAAAATCTGTACGCACATTCACAGAGCACGTTAAAAACCACGAAACATTCGTTCGGAACGGTTAATCGTATCTATCACCGTTTCGGTACAAAAAGCGACAAACCGGCTCGGGCGGTACCTCCGACGATTCGGGCGGTACCTCCGGCCGACTATCGGTCGAAAATTTTCAAAGTCCCACGGCTCCGGGCGGCACCTCCGAAACGTTTCCGAGCGATTTGCGTCTAAGCGATGAGCGATACGGTGAAATGCTTCGAACGAATGTTTCATGATTTTCGACGGGCTATACGACCCCGTTATCAGATTTACGGTAAATGACGCATTTCTCGAAATTTCCGTTTCCGACGCATATTTTTTCATCATTTCGCAAAATCTGTACTCACATTCACAGAGCACGTTAAAAACCACGAAACATTCGTTCGGAACGGTTAATCGTATCTATCACCGTTTCGGTACAAAAAGCGACAAACCGGCTCGGGCGGTACCTCCGACGATTCGGGCGGTACCTCCGGCCGACTATCGGTCGAAAATTTTCAAAGTCCCACGGCTCCGGGCGGCACCTCCGAAACGTTTCCGAGCGATTTGCGTCTAAGCGATGAGCGATACGGTGAAATGCTTCGAACGAATGTTTCATGATTTTCGACGGGCTATACGACCCCGTTATCAGATTTACGGTAAATGACGCATTTCTCGAAATTTCCGTTTCCGACGCATATTTTTTCATCATTTCGCAAAATCTGTACGCACATTCACAGAGCACGTTAAAAACCACGAAACATTCGTTCGGAACGGTTAATCGTATCTATCACCGTTTCGGTACAAAAAGCGACAAACCGGCTCGGGCGGTACCTCCGACGATTCGGGCGGTACCTCCGGCCGACTATCGGTCGAAAATTTTCAAAGTCCCACGGCTCCGGGCGGCACCTCCGAAACGTTTCCGAGCGATTTGCGTCTAAGCGATGAGCGATACGGTGAAATGCTTCGAACGAATGTTTCATGATTTTCGACGGGCTATACGACCCCGTTATCAGATTTACGGTAAATGACGCATTTCTCGAAATTTCCGTTTCCGACGCATATTTTTTCATCATTTCGCAAAATCTGTACGCACATTCACAGAGCACGTTAAAAACCACGAAACATTCGTTCGGAACGGTTAATCGTATCTATCACCGTTTCGGTACAAAAAGCGACAAACCGGCTCGGGCGGTACCTCCGACGATTCGGGCGGTACCTCCGGCCGACTATCGGTCGAAAATTTTCAAAGTCCCACGGCTCCGGGCGGCACCTCCGAAACGTTTCCGAGCGATTTGCGTCTAAGCGATGAGCGATACGGTGAAATGCTTCGAACGAATGTTTCATGATTTTCGACGGGCTATACGACCCCGTTATCAGATTTACGGTAAATGACGCATTTCTCGAAATTTCCGTTTCCGACGCATATTTTTTCATCATTTCGCAAAATCTGTACGCACATTCACAGAGCACGTTAAAAACCACGAAACATTCGTTCGGAACGGTTAATCGTATCTATCACCGTTTCGGTACAAAAAGCGACAAACCGGCTCGGGCGGTACCTCCGACGATTCGGGCGGTACCTCCGGCCGACTATCGGTCGAAAATTTTCAAAGTCCCACGGCTCCGGGCGGCACCTCCGAAACGTTTCCGAGCGATTTGCGTCTAAGCGATGAGCGATACGGTGAAATGCTTCGAACGAATGTTTCATGATTTTCGACGGGCTATACGACCCCGTTATCAGATTTACGGTAAATGACGCATTTCTCGAAATTTCCGTTTCCGACGCATATTTTTTCATCATTTCGCAAAATCTGTACGCACATTCACAGAGCACGTTAAAAACCACGAAACATTCGTTCGGAACGGTTAATCGTATCTATCACCGTTTCGGTACAAAAAGCGACAAACCGGCTCGGGCGGTACCTCCGACGATTCGGGCGGTACCTCCGGCCGACTATCGGTCGAAAATTTTCAAAGTCCCACGGCTCCGGGCGGCACCTCCGAAACGTTTCCGAGCGATTTGCGTCTAAGCGATGAGCGATACGGTGAAATGCTTCGAACGAATGTTTCATGATTTTCGACGGGCTATACGACCCCGTTATCAGATTTACGGTAAATGACGCATTTCTCGAAATTTCCGTTTCCGACGCATATTTTTTCATCATTTCGCAAAATCTGTACGCACATTCACAGAGCACGTTAAAAACCACGAAACATTCGTTCGGAACGGTTAATCGTATCTATCACCGTTTCGGTACAAAAAGCGACAAACCGGCTCGGGCGGTACCTCCGACGATTCGGGCGGTACCTCCGGCCGACTATCGGTCGAAAATTTTCAAAGTCCCACGGCTCCGGGCGGCACCTCCGAAACGTTTCCGAGCGATTTGCGTCTAAGCGATGAGCGATACGGTGAAATGCTTCGAACGAATGTTTCATGATTTTCGACGGGCTATACGACCCCGTTATCAGATTTACGGTAAATGACGCATTTCTCGAAATTTCCGTTTCCGACGCATATTTTTTCATCATTTCGCAAAATCTGTACGCACATTCACAGAGCACGTTAAAAACCACGAAACATTCGTTCGGAACGGTTAATCGTATCTATCACCGTTTCGGTACAAAAAGCGACAAACCGGCTCGGGCGGTACCTCCGACGATTCGGGCGGTACCTCCGGCCGACTATCGGTCGAAAATTTTCAAAGTCCCACGGCTCCGGGCGGCACCTCCGAAACGTTTCCGAGCGATTTGCGTCTAAGCGATGAGCGATACGGTGAAATGCTTCGAACGAATGTTTCATGATTTTCGACGGGCTATACGACCCCGTTATCAGATTTACGGTAAATGACGCATTTCTCGAAATTTCCGTTTCCGACGCATATTTTTTCATCATTTCGCAAAATCTGTACGCACATTCACAGAGCACGTTAAAAACCACGAAACATTCGTTCGGAACGGTTAATCGTATCTATCACCGTTTCGGTACAAAAAGCGACAAACCGGCTCGGGCGGTACCTCCGACGATTCGGGCGGTACCTCCGGCCGACTATCGGTCGAAAATTTTCAAAGTCCCACGGCTCCGGGCGGCACCTCCGAAACGTTTCCGAGCGATTTGCGTCTAAGCGATGAGCGATACGGTGAAATGCTTCGAACGAATGTTTCATGATTTTCGACGGGCTATACGACCCCGTTATCAGATTTACGGTAAATGACGCATTTCTCGAAATTTCCGTTTCCGACGCATAT
Organism: Lasius fuliginosus; assembly: GCA_949152495.1. Taxonomy (NCBI): domain Eukaryota; kingdom Metazoa; phylum Arthropoda; class Insecta; order Hymenoptera; family Formicidae; genus Lasius; species Lasius fuliginosus. The sequence continues at coordinate 139,703 of CASCJU010000163.1, read as the reverse complement.
TTTTTCATCATTTCGCAAAATCTGTACGCACATTCACAGAGCACGTTAAAAACCACGAAACATTCGTTCGGAACGGTTAATCGTATCTATCACCGTTTCGGTACAAAAAGCGACAAACCGGCTCGGGCGGTACCTCCGACGATTCGGGCGGTACCTCCGGCCGACTATCGGTCGAAAATTTTCAAAGTCCCACGGCTCCGGGCGGCACCTCCGAAACGTTTCCGAGCGATTTGCGTCTAAGCGATGAGCGATACGGTGAAATGCTTCGAACGAATGTTTCATGATTTTCGACGGGCTATACGACCCCGTTATCAGATTTACGGTAAATGACGCATTTCTCGAAATTTCCGTTTCCGACGCATATTTTTTCATCATTTCGCAAAATCTGTACGCACATTCACAGAGCACGTTAAAAACCACGAAACATTCGTTCGGAACGGTTAATCGTATCTATCACCGTTTCGGTACAAAAAGCGACAAACCGGCTCGGGCGGTACCTCCGACGATTCGGGCGGTACCTCCGGCCGACTATCGGTCGAAAATTTTCAAAGTCCCACGGCTCCGGGCGGCACCTCCGAAACGTTTCCGAGCGATTTGCGTCTAAGCGATGAGCGATACGGTGAAATGCTTCGAACGAATGTTTCATGATTTTCGACGGGCTATACGACCCCGTTATCAGATTTACGGTAAATGACGCATTTCTCGAAATTTCCGTTTCCGACGCATATTTTTTCATCATTTCGCAAAATCTGTACGCACATTCACAGAGCACGTTAAAAACCACGAAACATTCGTTCGGAACGGTTAATCGTATCTATCACCGTTTCGGTACAAAAAGCGACAAACCGGCTCGGGCGGTACCTCCGACGATTCGGGCGGTACCTCCGGCCGACTATCGGTCGAAAATTTTCAAAGTCCCACGGCTCCGGGCGGCACCTCCGAAACGTTTCCGAGCGATTTGCGTCTAAGCGATGAGCGATACGGTGAAATGCTTCGAACGAATGTTTCATGATTTTCGACGGGCTATACGACCCCGTTATCAGATTTACGGTAAATGACGCATTTCTCGAAATTTCCGTTTCCGACGCATATTTTTTCATCATTTCGCAAAATCTGTACGCACATTCACAGAGCACGTTAAAAACCACGAAACATTCGTTCGGAACGGTTAATCGTATCTATCACCGTTTCGGTACAAAAAGCGACAAACCGGCTCGGGCGGTACCTCCGACGATTCGGGCGGTACCTCCGGCCGACTATCGGTCGAAAATTTTCAAAGTCCCACGGCTCCGGGCGGCACCTCCGAAACGTTTCCGAGCGATTTGCGTCTAAGCGATGAGCGATACGGTGAAATGCTTCGAACGAATGTTTCATGATTTTCGACGGGCTATACGACCCCGTTATCAGATTTACGGTAAATGACGCATTTCTCGAAATTTCCGTTTCCGACGCATATTTTTTCATCATTTCGCAAAATCTGTACGCACATTCACAGAGCACGTTAAAAACCACGAAACATTCGTTCGGAACGGTTAATCGTATCTATCACCGTTTCGGTACAAAAAGCGACAAACCGGCTCGGGCGGTACCTCCGACGATTCGGGCGGTACCTCCGGCCGACTATCGGTCGAAAATTTTCAAAGTCCCACGGCTCCGGGCGGCACCTCCGAAACGTTTCCGAGCGATTTGCGTCTAAGCGATGAGCGATACGGTGAAATGCTTCGAACGAATGTTTCATGATTTTCGACGGGCTATACGACCCCGTTATCAGATTTACGGTAAATGACGCATTTCTCGAAATTTCCGTTTCCGACGCATATTTTTTCATCATTTCGCAAAATCTGTACGCACATTCACAGAGCACGTTAAAAACCACGAAACATTCGTTCGGAACGGTTAATCGTATCTATCACCGTTTCGGTACAAAAAGCGACAAACCGGCTCGGGCGGTACCTCCGACGATTCGGGCGGTACCTCCGGCCGACTATCGGTCGAAAATTTTCAAAGTCCCACGGCTCCGGGCGGCACCTCCGAAACGTTTCCGAGCGATTTGCGTCTAAGCGATGAGCGATACGGTGAAATGCTTCGAACGAATGTTTCATGATTTTCGACGGGCTATACGACCCCGTTATCAGATTTACGGTAAATGACGCATTTCTCGAAATTTCCGTTTCCGACGCATATTTTTTCATCATTTCGCAAAATCTGTACGCACATTCACAGAGCACGTTAAAAACCACGAAACATTCGTTCGGAACGGTTAATCGTATCTATCACCGTTTCGGTACAAAAAGCGACAAACCGGCTCGGGCGGTACCTCCGACGATTCGGGCGGTACCTCCGGCCGACTATCGGTCGAAAATTTTCAAAGTCCCACGGCTCCGGGCGGCACCTCCGAAACGTTTCCGAGCGATTTGCGTCTAAGCGATGAGCGATACGGTGAAATGCTTCGAACGAATGTTTCATGATTTTCGACGGGCTATACGACCCCGTTATCAGATTTACGGTAAATGACGCATTTCTCGAAATTTCCGTTTCCGACGCATATTTTTTCATCATTTCGCAAAATCTGTACGCACATTCGCAGAGCACGTTAAAAACCACGAAACATTCGTTCGGAACGGTTAATCGTATCTATCACCGTTTCGGTACAAAAAGCGACAAACCGGCTCGGGCGGTACCTCCGACGATTCGGGCGGTACCTCCGGCCGACTATCGGTCGAAATTTTCAAAGTCCCACGGCTCCGGGCGGCACCTCCGAAACGTTTCCGAGCGATTTGCGTCTAAGCGATGAGCGATACGGTGAAATGCTTCGAACGAATGTTTCATGATTTTCGACGGGCTATACGACCCCGTTATCAGATTTACGGTAAATGACGCATTTCTCGAAATTTCCGTTTCCGACGCATATTTTTTCATCATTTCGCAAAATCTGTACGCACATTCACAGAGCACGTTAAAAACCACGAAACATTCGTTCGGAACGGTTAATCGTATCTATCACCGTTTCGGTACAAAAAGCGACAAACCGGCTCGGGCGGTACCTCCGACGATTCGGGCGGTACCTCCGGCCGACTATCGGTCGAAAATTTTCAAAGTCCCACGGCTCCGGGCGGCACCTCCGAAACGTTTCCGAGCGATTTGCGTCTAAGCGATGAGCGATACGGTGAAATGCTTCGAACGAATGTTTCATGATTTTCGACGGGCTATACGACCCGTTATCAGATTTACGGTAAATGACGCATTTCTCGAAATTTCCGTTTCCGACGCATATTTTTTCATCATGTCGCAAAATCTGTACGCACATTCACAGAGCACGTTAAAAACCACGAAACATTCGTTCGGAACGGTTAATCGTATCTATCACCGTTTCGGTACAAAAAGCGACAAACCGGCTCGGGCGGTACCTCCGACGATTCGGGCGGTACCTCCGGCCGACTATCGGTCGAAAATTTTCAAAGTCCCACGGCTCCGGGCGGCACCTCCGAAACGTTTCCGAGCGATTTGCGTCTAAGCGATGAGCGATACGGTGAAATGCTTCGAACGAATGTTTCATGATTTTCGACGGGCTATACGACCCCGTTATCAGATTTACGGTAAATGACGCATTTCTCGAAATTTCCGTTTCCGACGCATATTTTTTCATCATGTCGCAAAATCTGTACGCACATTCACAGAGCACGTTAAAAACCACGAAACATTCGTTCGGAACGGTTAATCGTATCTATCACCGTTTCGGTACAAAAAGCGACAAACCGGCTCGGGCGGTACCTCCGACGATTCGGGCGGTACCTCCGGCCGACTATCGGTCGAAAATTTTCAAAGTCCCACGGCTCCGGGCGGCACCTCCGAAACGTTTCCGAGCGATTTGCGTCTAAGCGATGAGCGATACGGTGAAATGCTTCGAACGAATGTTTCATGATTTTCGACGGGCTATACGACCCCGTTATCAGATTTACGGTAAATGACGCATTTCTCGAAATTTCCGTTTCCGACGCATATTTTTTCATCATTTCGCAAAATCTGTACGCACATTCACAGAGCACGTTAAAAACCACGAAACATTCGTTCGGAACGGTTAATCGTATCTATCACCGTTTCGGTACAAAAAGCGACAAACCGGCTCGGGCGGTACCTCCGACGATTCGGGCGGTACCTCCGGCCGACTATCGGTCGAAAATTTTCAAAGTCCCACGGCTCCGGGCGGCACCTCCGAAACGTTTCCGAGCGATTTGCGTCTAAGCGATGAGCGATACGGTGAAATGCTTCGAACGAATGTTTCATGATTTTCGACGGGCTATACGACCCCGTTATCAGATTTACGGTAAATGACGCATTTCTCGAAATTTCCGTTTCCGACGCATATTTTTTCATCATTTCGCAAAATCTGTACGCACATTCGACAGAGCACGTTAAAAACCACGAAACATCGTTCGGAACGGTTAATCGTATCTATCACCGTTTCGGTACAAAAAGCGACAAACCGGCTCGGGCGGTACCTCCGACGATTCGGGCGGTACCTCCGGCCGACTATCGGTCGAAAATTTTCAAAGTCCCACGGCTCCGGGCGGCACCTCCGAAACGTTTCCGAGCGATTTGCGTCTAAGCGATGAGCGATACGGTGAAATGCTTCGAACGAATGTTTCATGATTTTCGACGGGCTATACGACCCCGTTATCAGATTTACGGTAAATGACGCATTTCTCGAAATTTCCGTTTCCGACGCATATTTTTTCATCATTTCGCAAAATCTGTACGCACATTCACAGAAGCACGTTAAAAACCACGAAACATTCGTTCGGAACGGTTAATCGTATCTATCACCGTTTCGGTACAAAAAGCGACAAACCGGCTCGGGCGGTACCTCCGACGATTCGGGCGGTACCTCCGGCCGACTATCGGTCGAAAATTTTCAAAGTCCCACGGCTCCGGGCGGCACCTCCGAAACGTTTCCGAGCGATTTGCGTCTAAGCGATGAGCGATACGGTGAAATGCTTCGAACGAATGTTTCATGATTTTCGACGGGCTATACGACCCCGTTATCAGATTTACGGTAAATGACGCATTTCTCGAAATTTCCGTTTCCGACGCATATTTTTTCATCATTTCGCAAAATCTGTACGCACATTCACAGAGCACGTTAAAAACCACGAAACATTCGTTCGGAACGGTTAATCGTATCTATCACCGTTTCGGTACAAAAAGCGACAAACCGGCTCGGGCGGTACCTCCGACGATTCGGGCGGTACCTCCGGCCGACTATCGGTCGAAAATTTTCAAAGTCCCACGGCTCCGGGCGGCACCTCCGAAACGTTTCCGAGCGATTTGCGTCTAAGCGATGAGCGATACGGTGAAATGCTTCGAACGAATGTTTCATGATTTTCGACGGGCTATACGACCCCGTTATCAGATTTACGGTAAATGACGCATTTCTCGAAATTTCCGTTTCCGACGCATATTTTTTCATCATTTCGCAAAATCTGTACGCACATTCACAGAGCACGTTAAAAACCACGAAACATTCGTTCGGAACGGTTAATCGTATCTATCACCGTTTCGGTACAAAAAGCGACAAACCGGCTCGGGCGGTACCTCCGACGATTCGGGCGGTACCTCCGGCCGACTATCGGTCGAAAATTTTCAAAGTCCCACGGCTCCGGGCGGCACCTCCGAAACGTTTCCGAGCGATTTGCGTCTAAGCGATGAGCGATACGGTGAAATGCTTCGAACGAATGTTTCATGATTTTCGACGGGCTATACGACCCCGTTATCAGATTTACGGTAAATGACGCATTTCTCGAAATTTCCGTTTCCGACGCATATTTTTTCATCATTTCGCAAAATCTGTACGCACATTCACAGAGCACGTTAAAAACCACGAAACATTCGTTCGGAACGGTTAATCGTATCTATCACCGTTTCGGTACAAAAAGCGACAAACCGGCTCGGGCGGTACCTCCGACGATTCGGGCGGTACCTCCGGCCGACTATCGGTCGAAAATTTTCAAAGTCCCACGGCTCCGGGCGGCACCTCCGAAACGTTTCCGAGCGATTTGCGTCTAAGCGATGAGCGATACGGTGAAATGCTTCGAACGAATGTTTCATGATTTTCGACGGGCTATACGACCCCGTTATCAGATTTACGGTAAATGACGCATTTCTCGAAATTTCCGTTTCCGACGCATATTTTTTCATCATTTCGCAAAATCTGTACGCACATTCACAGAGCACGTTAAAAACCACGAAACATTCGTTCGGAACGGTTAATCGTATCTATCACCGTTTCGGTACAAAAAGCGACAAACCGGCTCGGGCGGTACCTCCGACGATTCGGGCGGTACCTCCGGCCGACTATCGGTCGAAAATTTTCAAAGTCCCACGGCTCCGGGCGGCACCTCCGAAACGTTTCCGAGCGATTTGCGTCTAAGCGATGAGCGATACGGTGAAATGCTTCGAACGAATGTTTCATGATTTTCGACGGGCTATACGACCCCGTTATCAGATTTACGGTAAATGACGCATTTCTCGAAATTTCCGTTTCCGACGCATATTTTTTCATCATTTCGCAAAATCTGTACGCACATTCACAGAGCACGTTAAAAACCACGAAACATTCGTTCGGAACGGTTAATCGTATCTATCACCGTTTCGGTACAAAAAGCGACAAACCGGCTCGGGCGGTACCTCCGACGATTCGGGCGGTACCTCCGGCCGACTATCGGTCGAAAATTTTCAAAGTCCCACGGCTCCGGGCGGCACCTCCGAAACGTTTCCGAGCGATTTGCGTCTAAGCGATGAGCGATACGGTGAAATGCTTCGAACGAATGTTTCATGATTTTCGACGGGCTATACGACCCCGTTATCAGATTTACGGTAAATGACGCATTTCTCGAAATTTCCGTTTCCGACGCATATTTTTTCATCATTTCGCAAAATCTGTACGCACATTCACAGAGCACGTTAAAAACCACGAAACATTCGTTCGGAACGGTTAATCGTATCTATCACCGTTTCGGTACAAAAAGCGACAAACCGGCTCGGGCGGTACCTCCGACGATTCGGGCGGTACCTCCGGCCGACTATCGGTCGAAAATTTTCAAAGTCCCACGGCTCCGGGCGGCACCTCCGAAACGTTTCCGAGCGATTTGCGTCTAAGCGATGAGCGATACGGTGAAATGCTTCGAACGAATGTTTCATGATTTTCGACGGGCTATACGACCCCGTTATCAGATTTACGGTAAATGACGCATTTCTCGAAATTTCCGTTTCCGACGCATATTTTTTCATCATTTCGCAAAATCTGTACGCACATTCACAGAGCACGTTAAAAACCACGAAACATTCGTTCGGAACGGTTAATCGTATCTATCACCGTTTCGGTACAAAAAGCGACAAACCGGCTCGGGCGGTACCTCCGACGATTCGGGCGGTACCTCCGGCCGACTATCGGTCGAAAATTTTCAAAGTCCCACGGCTCCGGGCGGCACCTCCGAAACGTTTCCGAGCGATTTGCGTCTAAGCGATGAGCGATACGGTGAAATGCTTCGAACGAATGTTTCATGATTTTCGACGGGCTATACGACCCCGTTATCAGATTTACGGTAAATGACGCATTTCTCGAAATTTCCGTTTCCGACGCATATTTTTTCATCATTTCGCAAAATCTGTACGCACATTCACAGAGCACGTTAAAAACCACGAAACATTCGTTCGGAACGGTTAATCGTATCTATCACCGTTTCGGTACAAAAAGCGACAAACCGGCTCGGGCGGTACCTCCGACGATTCGGGCGGTACCTCCGGCCGACTATCGGTCGAAAATTTTCAAAGTCCCACGGCTCCGGGCGGCACCTCCGAAACGTTTCCGAGCGATTTGCGTCTAAGCGATGAGCGATACGGTGAAATGCTTCGAACGAATGTTTCATGATTTTCGACGGGCTATACGACCCCGTTATCAGATTTACGGTAAATGACGCATTTCTCGAAATTTCCGTTTCCGACGCATATTTTTTCATCATTTCGCAAAATCTGTACGCACATTCACAGAGCACGTTAAAAACCACGAAACATTCGTTCGGAACGGTTAATCGTATCTATCACCGTTTCGGTACAAAAAGCGACAAACCGGCTCGGGCGGTACCTCCGACGATTCGGGCGGTACCTCCGGCCGACTATCGGTCGAAAATTTTCAAAGTCCCACGGCTCCGGGCGGCACCTCCGAAACGTTTCCGAGCGATTTGCGTCTAAGCGATGAGCGATACGGTGAAATGCTTCGAACGAATGTTTCATGATTTTCGACGGGCTATACGACCCCGTTATCAGATTTACGGTAAATGACGCATTTCTCGAAATTTCCGTTTCCGACGCATATTTTTTCATCATTTCGCAAAATCTGTACGCACATTCACAGAGCACGTTAAAAACCACGAAACATTCGTTCGGAACGGTTAATCGTATCTATCACCGTTTCGGTACAAAAAGCGACAAACCGGCTCGGGCGGTACCTCCGACGATTCGGGCGGTACCTCCGGCCGACTATCGGTCGAAAATTTTCAAAGTCCCACGGCTCCGGGCGGCACCTCCGAAACGTTTCCGAGCGATTTGCGTCTAAGCGATGAGCGATACGGTGAAATGCTTCGAACGAATGTTTCATGATTTTCGACGGGCTATACGACCCCGTTATCAGATTTACGGTAAATGACGCATTTCTCGAAATTTCCGTTTCCGACGCATATTTTTTCATCATTTCGCAAAATCTGTACGCACATTCACAGAGCACGTTAAAAACCACGAAACATTCGTTCGGAACGGTTAATCGTATCTATCACCGTTTCGGTACAAAAAGCGACAAACCGGCTCGGGCGGTACCTCCGACGATTCGGGCGGTACCTCCGGCCGACTATCGGTCGAAAATTTTCAAAGTCCCACGGCTCCGGGCGGCACCTCCGAAACGTTTCCGAGCGATTTGCGTCTAAGCGATGAGCGATACGGTGAAATGCTTCGAACGAATGTTTCATGATTTTCGACGGGCTATACGACCCCGTTATCAGATTTACGGTAAATGACGCATTTCTCGAAATTTCCGTTTCCGACGCATATTTTTTCATCATTTCGCAAAATCTGTACGCACATTCACAGAGCACGTTAAAAACCACGAAACATTCGTTCGGAACGGTTAATCGTATCTATCACCGTTTCGGTACAAAAAGCGACAAACCGGCTCGGGCGGTACCTCCGACGATTCGGGCGGTACCTCCGGCCGACTATCGGTCGAAAATTTTCAAAGTCCCACGGCTCCGGGCGGCACCTCCGAAACGTTTCCGAGCGATTTGCGTCTAAGCGATGAGCGATACGGTGAAATGCTTCGAACGAATGTTTCATGATTTTCGACGGGCTATACGACCCCGTTATCAGATTTACGGTAAATGACGCATTTCTCGAAATTTCCGTTTCCGACGCATATTTTTTCATCATTTCGCAAAATCTGTACGCACATTCACAGAGCACGTTAAAAACCACGAAACATTCGTTCGGAACGGTTAATCGTATCTATCACCGTTTCGGTACAAAAAGCGACAAACCGGCTCGGGCGGTACCTCCGACGATTCGGGCGGTACCTCCGGCCGACTATCGGTCGAAAATTTTCAAAGTCCCACGGCTCCGGGCGGCACCTCCGAAACGTTTCCGAGCGATTTGCGTCTAAGCGATGAGCGATACGGTGAAATGCTTCGAACGAATGTTTCATGATTTTCGACGGGCTATACGACCCCGTTATCAGATTTACGGTAAATGACGCATTTCTCGAAATTTCCGTTTCCGACGCATATTTTTTCATCATTTCGCAAAATCTGTACGCACATTCACAGAGCACGTTAAAAACCACGAAACATTCGTTCGGAACGGTTAATCGTATCTATCACCGTTTCGGTACAAAAAGCGACAAACCGGCTCGGGCGGTACCTCCGACGATTCGGGCGGTACCTCCGGCCGACTATCGGTCGAAAATTTTCAAAGTCCCACGGCTCCGGGCGGCACCTCCGAAACGTTTCCGAGCGATTTGCGTCTAAGCGATGAGCGATACGGTGAAATGCTTCGAACGAATGTTTCATGATTTTCGACGGGCTATACGACCCCGTTATCAGATTTACGGTAAATGACGCATTTCTCGAAATTTCCGTTTCCGACGCATATTTTTTCATCATTTCGCAAAATCTGTACGCACATTCACAGAGCACGTTAAAAACCACGAAACATTCGTTCGGAACGGTTAATCGTATCTATCACCGTTTCGGTACAAAAAGCGACAAACCGGCTCGGGCGGTACCTCCGACGATTCGGGCGGTACCTCCGGCCGACTATCGGTCGAAAATTTTCAAAGTCCCACGGCTCCGGGCGGCACCTCCGAAACGTTTCCGAGCGATTTGCGTCTAAGCGATGAGCGATACGGTGAAATGCTTCGAACGAATGTTTCATGATTTTCGACGGGCTATACGACCCCGTTATCAGATTTACGGTAAATGACGCATTTCTCGAAATTTCCGTTTCCGACGCATATTTTTTCATCATTTCGCAAAATCTGTACGCACATTCACAGAGCACGTTAAAAACCACGAAACATTCGTTCGGAACGGTTAATCGTATCTATCACCGTTTCGGTACAAAAAGCGACAAACCGGCTCGGGCGGTACCTCCGACGATTCGGGCGGTACCTCCGGCCGACTATCGGTCGAAAATTTTCAAAGTCCCACGGCTCCGGGCGGCACCTCCGAAACGTTTCCGAGCGATTTGCGTCTAAGCGATGAGCGATACGGTGAAATGCTTCGAACGAATGTTTCATGATTTTCGACGGGCTATACGACCCCGTTATCAGATTTACGGTAAATGACGCATTTCTCGAAATTTCCGTTTCCGACGCATATTTTTTCATCATTTCGCAAAATCTGTACGCACATTCACAGAGCACGTTAAAAACCACGAAACATTCGTTCGGAACGGTTAATCGTATCTATCACCGTTTCGGTACAAAAAGCGACAAACCGGCTCGGGCGGTACCTCCGACGATTCGGGCGGTACCTCCGGCCGACTATCGGTCGAAAATTTTCAAAGTCCCACGGCTCCGGGCGGCACCTCCGAAAAGTTTCCGAGCGATTTGCGTCTAAGCGATGAGCGATACGGTGAAATGCTTCGAACGAATGTTTCATGATTTTCGACGGGCTATACGACCCCGTTATCAGATTTACGGTAAATGACGCATTTCTCGAAATTTCCGTTTCCGACGCATATTTTTTCATCATTTCGCAAAATCTGTACGCACATTCACAGAGCACGTTAAAAACCACGAAACATTCGTTCGGAACGGTTAATCGTATCTATCACCGTTTCGGTACAAAAAGCGACAAACCGGCTCGGGCGGTACCTCCGACGATTCGGGCGGTACCTCCGGCCGACTATCGGTCGAAAATTTTCAAAGTCCCACGGCTCCGGGCGGCACCTCCGAAACGTTTCCGAGCGATTTGCGTCTAAGCGATGAGCGATACGGTGAAATGCTTCGAACGAATGTTTCATGATTTTCGACGGGCTATACGACCCCGTTATCAGATTTACGGTAAATGACGCATTTCTCGAAATTTCCGTTTCCGACGCATATTTTTTCATCATTTCGCAAAATCTGTACGCACATTCGCAGAGCACGTTAAAAACCACGAAACATTCGTTCGGAACGGTTAATCGTATCTATCACCGTTTCGGTACAAAAAGCGACAAACCGGCTCGGGCGGTACCTCCGACGATTCGGGCGGTACCTCCGGCCGACTATCGGTCGAAAATTTTCAAAGTCCCACGGCTCCGGGCGGCACCTCCGAAACGTTTCCGAGCGATTTGCGTCTAAGCGATGAGCGATACGGTGAAATGCTTCGAACGAATGTTTCATGATTTTCGACGGGCTATACGACCCCGTTATCAGATTTACGGTAAATGACGCATTTCTCGAAATTTCCGTTTCCGACGCATATTTTTTCATCATTTCGCAAAATCTGTACGCACATTCACAGAGCACGTTAAAAACCACGAAACATTCGTTCGGAACGGTTAATCGTATCTATCACCGTTTCGGTACAAAAAGCGACAAACCGGCTCGGGCGGTACCTCCGACGATTCGGGCGGTACCTCCGGCCGACTATCGGTCGAAAATTTTCAAAGTCCCACGGCTCCGGGCGGCACCTCCGAAACGTTTCCGAGCGATTTGCGTCTAAGCGATGAGCGATACGGTGAAATGCTTCGAACGAATGTTTCATGATTTTCGACGGGCTATACGACCCCGTTATCAGATTTACGGTAAATGACGCATTTCTCGAAATTTCCGTTTCCGACGCATATTTTTTCATCATTTCGCAAAATCTGTACGCACATTCACAGAGCACGTTAAAAACCACGAAACATTCGTTCGGAACGGTTAATCGTATCTATCACCGTTTCGGTACAAAAAGCGACAAACCGGCTCGGGCGGTACCTCCGACGATTCGGGCGGTACCTCCGGCCGACTATCGGTCGAAAATTTTCAAAGTCCCACGGCTCCGGGCGGCACCTCCGAAACGTTTCCGAGCGATTTGCGTCTAAGCGATGAGCGATACGGTGAAATGCTTCGAACGAATGTTTCATGATTTTCGACGGGCTATACGACCCCGTTATCAGATTTACGGTAAATGACGCATTTCTCGAAATTTCCGTTTCCGACGCATATTTTTTCATCATTTCGCAAAATCTGTACGCACATTCACAGAGCACGTTAAAAACCACGAAACATTCGTTCGGAACGGTTAATCGTATCTATCACCGTTTCGGTACAAAAAGCGACAAACCGGCTCGGGCGGTACCTCCGACGATTCGGGCGGTACCTCCGGCCGACTATCGGTCGAAAATTTTCAAAGTCCCACGGCTCCGGGCGGCACCTCCGAAACGTTTCCGAGCGATTTGCGTCTAAGCGATGAGCGATACGGTGAAATGCTTCGAACGAATGTTTCATGATTTTCGACGGGCTATACGACCCCGTTATCAGATTTACGGTAAATGACGCATTTCTCGAAATTTCCGTTTCCGACGCATATTTTTTCATCATTTCGCAAAATCTGTACGCACATTCACAGAGCACGTTAAAAACCACGAAACATTCGTTCGGAACGGTTAATCGTATCTATCACCGTTTCGGTACAAAAAGCGACAAACCGGCTCGGGCGGTACCTCCGACGATTCGGGCGGTACCTCCGGCCGACTATCGGTCGAAAATTTTCAAAGTCCCACGGCTCCGGGCGGCACCTCCGAAACGTTTCCGAGCGATTTGCGTCTAAGCGATGAGCGATACGGTGAAATGCTTCGAACGAATGTTTCATGATTTTCGACGGGCTATACGACCCCGTTATCAGATTTACGGTAAATGACGCATTTCTCGAAATTTCCGTTTCCGACGCATATTTTTTCATCATTTCGCAAAATCTGTACGCACATTCACAGAGCACGTTAAAAACCACGAAACATTCGTTCGGAACGGTTAATCGTATCTATCACCGTTTCGGTACAAAAAGCGACAAACCGGCTCGGGCGGTACCTCCGACGATTCGGGCGGTACCTCCGGCCGACTATCGGTCGAAAATTTTCAAAGTCCCACGGCTCCGGGCGGCACCTCCGAAACGTTTCCGAGCGATTTGCGTCTAAGCGATGAGCGATACGGTGAAATGCTTCGAACGAATGTTTCATGATTTTCGACGGGCTATACGACCCCGTTATCAGATTTACGGTAAATGACGCATTTCTCGAAATTTCCGTTTCCGACGCATATTTTTTCATCATTTCGCAAAATCTGTACGCACATTCACAGAGCACGTTAAAAACCACGAAACATTCGTTCGGAACGGTTAATCGTATCTATCACCGTTTCGGTACAAAAAGCGACAAACCGGCTCGGGCGGTACCTCCGACGATTCGGGCGGTACCTCCGGCCGACTATCGGTCGAAAATTTTCAAAGTCCCACGGCTCCGGGCGGCACCTCCGAAACGTTTCCGAGCGATTTGCGTCTAAGCGATGAGCGATACGGTGAAATGCTTCGAACGAATGTTTCATGATTTTCGACGGGCTATACGACCCCGTTATCAGATTTACGGTAAATGACGCATTTCTCGAAATTTCCGTTTCCGACGCATATTTTTTCATCATTTCGCAAAATCTGTACGCACATTCACAGAGCACGTTAAAAACCACGAAACATTCGTTCGGAACGGTTAATCGTATCTATCACCGTTTCGGTACAAAAAGCGACAAACCGGCTCGGGCGGTACCTCCGACGATTCGGGCGGTACCTCCGGCCGACTATCGGTCGAAAATTTTCAAAGTCCCACGGCTCCGGGCGGCACCTCCGAAACGTTTCCGAGCGATTTGCGTCTAAGCGATGAGCGATACGGTGAAATGCTTCGAACGAATGTTTCATGATTTTCGACGGGCTATACGACCCCGTTATCAGATTTACGGTAAATGACGCATTTCTCGAAATTTCCGTTTCCGACGCATATTTTTTCATCATTTCGCAAAATCTGTACGCACATTCACAGAGCACGTTAAAAACCACGAAACATTCGTTCGGAACGGTTAATCGTATCTATCACCGTTTCGGTACAAAAAGCGACAAACCGGCTCGGGCGGTACCTCCGACGATTCGGGCGGTACCTCCGGCCGACTATCGGTCGAAAATTTTCAAAGTCCCACGGCTCCGGGCGGCACCTCCGAAACGTTTCCGAGCGATTTGCGTCTAAGCGATGAGCGATACGGTGAAATGCTTCGAACGAATGTTTCATGATTTTCGACGGGCTATACGACCCCGTTATCAGATTTACGGTAAATGACGCATTTCTCGAAATTTCCGTTTCCGACGCATATTTTTTCATCATTTCGCAAAATCTGTACGCACATTCACAGAGCACGTTAAAAACCACGAAACATTCGTTCGGAACGGTTAATCGTATCTATCACCGTTTCGGTACAAAAAGCGACAAACCGGCTCGGGCGGTACCTCCGACGATTCGGGCGGTACCTCCGGCCGACTATCGGTCGAAAATTTTCAAAGTCCCACGGCTCCGGGCGGCACCTCCGAAACGTTTCCGAGCGATTTGCGTCTAAGCGATGAGCGATACGGTGAAATGCTTCGAACGAATGTTTCATGATTTTCGACGGGCTATACGACCCCGTTATCAGATTTACGGTAAATGACGCATTTCTCGAAATTTCCGTTTCCGACGCATATTTTTTCATCATTTCGCAAAATCTGTACGCACATTCACAGAGCACGTTAAAAACCACGAAACATTCGTTCGGAACGGTTAATCGTATCTATCACCGTTTCGGTACAAAAAGCGACAAACCGGCTCGGGCGGTACCTCCGACGATTCGGGCGGTACCTCCGGCCGACTATCGGTCGAAAATTTTCAAAGTCCCACGGCTCCGGGCGGCACCTCCGAAACGTTTCCGAGCGATTTGCGTCTAAGCGATGAGCGATACGGTGAAATGCTTCGAACGAATGTTTCATGATTTTCGACGGGCTATACGACCCCGTTATCAGATTTACGGTAAATGACGCATTTCTCGAAATTTCCGTTTCCGACGCATATTTTTTCATCATTTCGCAAAATCTGTACGCACATTCACAGAGCACGTTAAAAACCACGAAACATTCGTTCGGAACGGTTAATCGTATCTATCACCGTTTCGGTACAAAAAGCGACAAACCGGCTCGGGCGGTACCTCCGACGATTCGGGCGGTACCTCCGGCCGACTATCGGTCGAAAATTTTCAAAGTCCCACGGCTCCGGGCGGCACCTCCGAAACGTTTCCGAGCGATTTGCGTCTAAGCGATGAGCGATACGGTGAAATGCTTCGAACGAATGTTTCATGATTTTCGACGGGCTATACGACCCCGTTATCAGATTTACGGTAAATGACGCATTTCTCGAAATTTCCGTTTCCGACGCATATTTTTTCATCATTTCGCAAAATCTGTACGCACATTCACAGAGCACGTTAAAAACCACGAAACATTCGTTCGGAACGGTTAATCGTATCTATCACCGTTTCGGTACAAAAAGCGACAAACCGGCTCGGGCGGTACCTCCGACGATTCGGGCGGTACCTCCGGCCGACTATCGGTCGAAAATTTTCAAAGTCCCACGGCTCCGGGCGGCACCTCCGAAACGTTTCCGAGCGATTTGCGTCTAAGCGATGAGCGATACGGTGAAATGCTTCGAACGAATGTTTCATGATTTTCGACGGGCTATACGACCCCGTTATCAGATTTACGGTAAATGACGCATTTCTCGAAATTTCCGTTTCCGACGCATATTTTTTCATCATTTCGCAAAATCTGTACGCACATTCACAGAGCACGTTAAAAACCACGAAACATTCGTTCGGAACGGTTAATCGTATCTATCACCGTTTCGGTACAAAAAGCGACAAACCGGCTCGGGCGGTACCTCCGACGATTCGGGCGGTACCTCCGGCCGACTATCGGTCGAAAATTTTCAAAGTCCCACGGCTCCGGGCGGCACCTCCGAAACGTTTCCGAGCGATTTGCGTCTAAGCGATGAGCGATACGGTGAAATGCTTCGAACGAATGTTTCATGATTTTCGACGGGCTATACGACCCCGTTATCAGATTTACGGTAAATGACGCATTTCTCGAAATTTCCGTTTCCGACGCATATTTTTTCATCATTTCGCAAAATCTGTACGCACATTCACAGAGCACGTTAAAAACCACGAAACATTCGTTCGGAACGGTTAATCGTATCTATCACCGTTTCGGTAC
The DNA here is from genome assembly GCA_949152495.1 of Lasius fuliginosus. Lineage (NCBI taxonomy): Eukaryota > Metazoa > Arthropoda > Insecta > Hymenoptera > Formicidae > Lasius > Lasius fuliginosus. The sequence goes on along the minus strand of CASCJU010000163.1, from coordinate 122,856 downwards.
AAAAAGCGACAAACCGGCTCGGGCGGTACCTCCGACGATTCGGGCGGTACCTCCGGCCGACTATCGGTCGAAAATTTTCAAAGTCCCACGGCTCCGGGCGGCACCTCCGAAACGTTTCCGAGCGATTTGCGTCTAAGCGATGAGCGATACGGTGAAATGCTTCGAACGAATGTTTCATGATTTTCGACGGGCTATACGACCCCGTTATCAGATTTACGGTAAATGACGCATTTCTCGAAATTTCCGTTTCCGACGCATATTTTTTCATCATTTCGCAAAATCTGTACGCACATTCACAGAGCACGTTAAAAACCACGAAACATTCGTTCGGAACGGTTAATCGTATCTATCACCGTTTCGGTACAAAAAGCGACAAACCGGCTCGGGCGGTACCTCCGACGATTCGGGCGGTACCTCCGGCCGACTATCGGTCGAAAATTTTCAAAGTCCCACGGCTCCGGGCGGCACCTCCGAAACGTTTCCGAGCGATTTGCGTCTAAGCGATGAGCGATACGGTGAAATGCTTCGAACGAATGTTTCATGATTTTCGACGGGCTATACGACCCCGTTATCAGATTTACGGTAAATGACGCATTTCTCGAAATTTCCGTTTCCGACGCATATTTTTTCATCATTTCGCAAAATCTGTACGCACATTCGCAGAGCACGTTAAAAACCACGAAACATTCGTTCGGAACGGTTAATCGTATCTATCACCGTTTCGGTACAAAAAGCGACAAACCGGCTCGGGCGGTACCTCCGACGATTCGGGCGGTACCTCCGGCCGACTATCGGTCGAAAATTTTCAAAGTCCCACGGCTCCGGGCGGCACCTCCGAAACGTTTCCGAGCGATTTGCGTCTAAGCGATGAGCGATACGGTGAAATGCTTCGAACGAATGTTTCATGATTTTCGACGGGCTATACGACCCCGTTATCAGATTTACGGTAAATGACGCATTTCTCGAAATTTCCGTTTCCGACGCATATTTTTTCATCATTTCGCAAAATCTGTACGCACATTCACAGAGCACGTTAAAAACCACGAAACATTCGTTCGGAACGGTTAATCGTATCTATCACCGTTTCGGTACAAAAAGCGACAAACCGGCTCGGGCGGTACCTCCGACGATTCGGGCGGTACCTCCGGCCGACTATCGGTCGAAAATTTTCAAAGTCCCACGGCTCCGGGCGGCACCTCCGAAACGTTTCCGAGCGATTTGCGTCTAAGCGATGAGCGATACGGTGAAATGCTTCGAACGAATGTTTCATGATTTTCGACGGGCTATACGACCCCGTTATCAGATTTACGGTAAATGACGCATTTCTCGAAATTTCCGTTTCCGACGCATATTTTTTCATCATTTCGCAAAATCTGTACGCACATTCACAGAGCACGTTAAAAACCACGAAACATTCGTTCGGAACGGTTAATCGTATCTATCACCGTTTCGGTACAAAAAGCGACAAACCGGCTCGGGCGGTACCTCCGACGATTCGGGCGGTACCTCCGGCCGACTATCGGTCGAAAATTTTCAAAGTCCCACGGCTCCGGGCGGCACCTCCGAAACGTTTCCGAGCGATTTGCGTCTAAGCGATGAGCGATACGGTGAAATGCTTCGAACGAATGTTTCATGATTTTCGACGGGCTATACGACCCCGTTATCAGATTTACGGTAAATGACGCATTTCTCGAAATTTCCGTTTCCGACGCATATTTTTTCATCATTTCGCAAAATCTGTACGCACATTCACAGAGCACGTTAAAAACCACGAAACATTCGTTCGGAACGGTTAATCGTATCTATCACCGTTTCGGTACAAAAAGCGACAAACCGGCTCGGGCGGTACCTCCGACGATTCGGGCGGTACCTCCGGCCGACTATCGGTCGAAAATTTTCAAAGTCCCACGGCTCCGGGCGGCACCTCCGAAACGTTTCCGAGCGATTTGCGTCTAAGCGATGAGCGATACGGTGAAATGCTTCGAACGAATGTTTCATGATTTTCGACGGGCTATACGACCCCGTTATCAGATTTACGGTAAATGACGCATTTCTCGAAATTTCCGTTTCCGACGCATATTTTTTCATCATTTCGCAAAATCTGTACGCACATTCACAGAGCACGTTAAAAACCACGAAACATTCGTTCGGAACGGTTAATCGTATCTATCACCGTTTCGGTACAAAAAGCGACAAACCGGCTCGGGCGGTACCTCCGACGATTCGGGCGGTACCTCCGGCCGACTATCGGTCGAAAATTTTCAAAGTCCCACGGCTCCGGGCGGCACCTCCGAAACGTTTCCGAGCGATTTGCGTCTAAGCGATGAGCGATACGGTGAAATGCTTCGAACGAATGTTTCATGATTTTCGACGGGCTATACGACCCCGTTATCAGATTTACGGTAAATGACGCATTTCTCGAAATTTCCGTTTCCGACGCATATTTTTTCATCATTTCGCAAAATCTGTACGCACATTCACAGAGCACGTTAAAAACCACGAAACATTCGTTCGGAACGGTTAATCGTATCTATCACCGTTTCGGTACAAAAAGCGACAAACCGGCTCGGGCGGTACCTCCGACGATTCGGGCGGTACCTCCGGCCGACTATCGGTCGAAAATTTTCAAAGTCCCACGGCTCCGGGCGGCACCTCCGAAACGTTTCCGAGCGATTTGCGTCTAAGCGATGAGCGATACGGTGAAATGCTTCGAACGAATGTTTCATGATTTTCGACGGGCTATACGACCCCGTTATCAGATTTACGGTAAATGACGCATTTCTCGAAATTTCCGTTTCCGACGCATATTTTTTCATCATTTCGCAAAATCTGTACGCACATTCACAGAGCACGTTAAAAACCACGAAACATTCGTTCGGAACGGTTAATCGTATCTATCACCGTTTCGGTACAAAAAGCGACAAACCGGCTCGGGCGGTACCTCCGACGATTCGGGCGGTACCTCCGGCCGACTATCGGTCGAAAATTTTCAAAGTCCCACGGCTCCGGGCGGCACCTCCGAAACGTTTCCGAGCGATTTGCGTCTAAGCGATGAGCGATACGGTGAAATGCTTCGAACGAATGTTTCATGATTTTCGACGGGCTATACGACCCCGTTATCAGATTTACGGTAAATGACGCATTTCTCGAAATTTCCGTTTCCGACGCATATTTTTTCATCATTTCGCAAAATCTGTACGCACATTCACAGAGCACGTTAAAAACCACGAAACATTCGTTCGGAACGGTTAATCGTATCTATCACCGTTTCGGTACAAAAAGCGACAAACCGGCTCGGGCGGTACCTCCGACGATTCGGGCGGTACCTCCGGCCGACTATCGGTCGAAAATTTTCAAAGTCCCACGGCTCCGGGCGGCACCTCCGAAACGTTTCCGAGCGATTTGCGTCTAAGCGATGAGCGATACGGTGAAATGCTTCGAACGAATGTTTCATGATTTTCGACGGGCTATACGACCCCGTTATCAGATTTACGGTAAATGACGCATTTCTCGAAATTTCCGTTTCCGACGCATATTTTTTCATCATTTCGCAAAATCTGTACGCACATTCACAGAGCACGTTAAAAACCACGAAACATTCGTTCGGAACGGTTAATCGTATCTATCACCGTTTCGGTACAAAAAGCGACAAACCGGCTCGGGCGGTACCTCCGACGATTCGGGCGGTACCTCCGGCCGACTATCGGTCGAAAATTTTCAAAGTCCCACGGCTCCGGGCGGCACCTCCGAAACGTTTCCGAGCGATTTGCGTCTAAGCGATGAGCGATACGGTGAAATGCTTCGAACGAATGTTTCATGATTTTCGACGGGCTATACGACCCCGTTATCAGATTTACGGTAAATGACGCATTTCTCGAAATTTCCGTTTCCGACGCATATTTTTTCATCATTTCGCAAAATCTGTACGCACATTCACAGAGCACGTTAAAAACCACGAAACATTCGTTCGGAACGGTTAATCGTATCTATCACCGTTTCGGTACAAAAAGCGACAAACCGGCTCGGGCGGTACCTCCGACGATTCGGGCGGTACCTCCGGCCGACTATCGGTCGAAAATTTTCAAAGTCCCACGGCTCCGGGCGGCACCTCCGAAACGTTTCCGAGCGATTTGCGTCTAAGCGATGAGCGATACGGTGAAATGCTTCGAACGAATGTTTCATGATTTTCGACGGGCTATACGACCCCGTTATCAGATTTACGGTAAATGACGCATTTCTCGAAATTTCCGTTTCCGACGCATATTTTTTCATCATTTCGCAAAATCTGTACGCACATTCACAGAGCACGTTAAAAACCACGAAACATTCGTTCGGAACGGTTAATCGTATCTATCACCGTTTCGGTACAAAAAGCGACAAACCGGCTCGGGCGGTACCTCCGACGATTCGGGCGGTACCTCCGGCCGACTATCGGTCGAAAATTTTCAAAGTCCCACGGCTCCGGGCGGCACCTCCGAAACGTTTCCGAGCGATTTGCGTCTAAGCGATGAGCGATACGGTGAAATGCTTCGAACGAATGTTTCATGATTTTCGACGGGCTATACGACCCCGTTATCAGATTTACGGTAAATGACGCATTTCTCGAAATTTCCGTTTCCGACGCATATTTTTTCATCATTTCGCAAAATCTGTACGCACATTCACAGAGCACGTTAAAAACCACGAAACATTCGTTCGGAACGGTTAATCGTATCTATCACCGTTTCGGTACAAAAAGCGACAAACCGGCTCGGGCGGTACCTCCGACGATTCGGGCGGTACCTCCGGCCGACTATCGGTCGAAAATTTTCAAAGTCCCACGGCTCCGGGCGGCACCTCCGAAACGTTTCCGAGCGATTTGCGTCTAAGCGATGAGCGATACGGTGAAATGCTTCGAACGAATGTTTCATGATTTTCGACGGGCTATACGACCCCGTTATCAGATTTACGGTAAATGACGCATTTCTCGAAATTTCCGTTTCCGACGCATATTTTTTCATCATTTCGCTAAATCTGTACGCACATTCACAGAGCACGTTAAAAACCACGAAACATTCGTTCGGAACGGTTAATCGTATCTATCACCGTTTCGGTACAAAAAGCGACAAACCGGCTCGGGCGGTACCTCCGACGATTCGGGCGGTACCTCCGGCCGACTATCGGTCGAAAATTTTCAAAGTCCCACGGCTCCGGGCGGCACCTCCGAAACGTTTCCGAGCGATTTGCGTCTAAGCGATGAGCGATACGGTGAAATGCTTCGAACGAATGTTTCATGATTTTCGACGGGCTATACGACCCCGTTATCAGATTTACGGTAAATGACGCATTTCTCGAAATTTCCGTTTCCGACGCATATTTTTTCATCATTTCGCAAAATCTGTACGCACATTCACAGAGCACGTTAAAAACCACGAAACATTCGTTCGGAACGGTTAATCGTATCTATCACCGTTTCGGTACAAAAAGCGACAAACCGGCTCGGGCGGTACCTCCGACGATTCGGGCGGTACCTCCGGCCGACTATCGGTCGAAAATTTTCAAAGTCCCACGGCTCCGGGCGGCACCTCCGAAACGTTTCCGAGCGATTTGCGTCTAAGCGATGAGCGATACGGTGAAATGCTTCGAACGAATGTTTCATGATTTTCGACGGGCTATACGACCCCGTTATCAGATTTACGGTAAATGACGCATTTCTCGAAATTTCCGTTTCCGACGCATATTTTTTCATCATTTCGCAAAATCTGTACGCACATTCACAGAGCACGTTAAAAACCACGAAACATTCGTTCGGAACGGTTAATCGTAACTATCACCGTTTCGGTACAAAAAGCGACAAACCAGCTCGGGCGGTACCTCCGACGATTCGGGCGGTACCTCCGGCCGACTATCGGTCGAAAATTTTCAAAGTCCCACGGCTCCGGGCGGCACCTCCGAAACGTTTCCGAGCGATTTGCGTCTAAGCGATGAGCGATACGGTGAAATGCTTCGAACGAATGTTTCATGATTTTCGACGGGCTATACGACCCCGTTATCAGATTTACGGTAAATGACGCATTTCTCGAAATTTCCGTTTCCGACGCATATTTTTTCATCATTTCGCTAAATCTGTACGCACATTCACAGAGCACGTTAAAAACCACGAAACATTCGTTCGGAACGGTTAATCGTAACTATCACCGTTTCGGTACAAAAAGCGACAAACCGGCTCGGGCGGTACCTCCGACGATTCGGGCGGTACCTCCGGCCGACTATCGGTCGAAAATTTTCAAAGTCCCACGGCTCCGGGCGGCACCTCCGAAACGTTTCCGAGCGATTTGCGTCTAAGCGATGAGCGATACGGTGAAATGCTTCGAACGAATGTTTCATGATTTTCGACGGGCTATACGACCCCGTTATCAGATTTACGGTAAATGACGCATTTCTCGAAATTTCCGTTTCCGACGCATATTTTTTCATCATTTCGCAAAATCTGTACGCACATTCACAGAGCACGTTAAAAACCACGAAACATTCGTTCGGAACGGTTAATCGTATCTATCACCGTTTCGGTACAAAAAGCGACAAACCGGCTCGGGCGGTACCTCCGACGATTCGGGCGGTACCTCCGGCCGACTATCGGTCGAAAATTTTCAAAGTCCCACGGCTCCGGGCGGCACCTCCGAAACGTTTCCGAGCGATTTGCGTCTAAGCGATGAGCGATACGGTGAAATGCTTCGAACGAATGTTTCATGATTTTCGACGGGCTATACGACCCCGTTATCAGATTTACGGTAAATGACGCATTTCTCGAAATTTCCGTTTCCGACGCATATTTTTTCATCATTTCGCAAAATCTGTACGCACATTCACAGAGCACGTTAAAAACCACGAAACATTCGTTCGGAACGGTTAATCGTATCTATCACCGTTTCGGTACAAAAAGCGACAAACCGGCTCGGGCGGTACCTCCGACGATTCGGGCGGTACCTCCGGCCGACTATCGGTCGAAAATTTTCAGTCCCACGGCTCCGGGCGGCACCTCCGAAACGTTTCCGAGCGATTTGCGTCTAAGCGATGAGCGATACGGTGAAATGCTTCGAACGAATGTTTCATGATTTTCGACGGGCTATACGACCCCGTTATCAGATTTACGGTAAATGACGCATTTCTCGAAATTTCCGTTTCCGACGCATATTTTTTCATCATTTCGCAAAATCTGTACGCACATTCACAGAGCACGTTAAAAACCACGAAACATTCGTTCGGAACGGTTAATCGTATCTATCACCGTTTCGGTACAAAAAGCGACAAACCGGCTCGGGCGGTACCTCCGACGATTCGGGCGGTACCTCCGGCCGACTATCGGTCGAAAATTTTCAAAGTCCCACGGCTCCGGGCGGCACCTCCGAAACGTTTCCGAGCGATTTGCGTCTAAGCGATGAGCGATACGGTGAAATGCTTCGAACGAATGTTTCATGATTTTCGACGGGCTATACGACCCCGTTATCAGATTTACGGTAAATGACGCATTTCTCGAAATTTCCGTTTCCGACGCATATTTTTTCATCATTTCGCAAAATCTGTACGCACATTCACAGAGCACGTTAAAAACCACGAAACATTCGTTCGGAACGGTTAATCGTATCTATCACCGTTTCGGTACAAAAAGCGACAAACCGGCTCGGGCGGTACCTCCGACGATTCGGGCGGTACCTCCGGCCGACTATCGGTCGAAAATTTTCAAAGTCCCACGGCTCCGGGCGGCACCTCCGAAACGTTTCCGAGCGATTTGCGTCTAAGCGATGAGCGATACGGTGAAATGCTTCGAACGAATGTTTCATGATTTTCGACGGGCTATACGACCCCGTTATCAGATTTACGGTAAATGACGCATTTCTCGAAATTTCCGTTTCCGACGCATATTTTTTCATCATTTCGCAAAATCTGTACGCACATTCACAGAGCACGTTAAAAACCACGAAACATTCGTTCGGAACGGTTAATCGTATCTATCACCGTTTCGGTACAAAAAGCGACAAACCGGCTCGGGCGGTACCTCCGACGATTCGGGCGGTACCTCCGGCCGACTATCGGTCGAAAATTTTCAAAGTCCCACGGCTCCGGGCGGCACCTCCGAAACGTTTCCGAGCGATTTGCGTCTAAGCGATGAGCGATACGGTGAAATGCTTCGAACGAATGTTTCATGATTTTCGACGGGCTATACGACCCCGTTATCAGATTTACGGTAAATGACGCATTTCTCGAAATTTCCGTTTCCGACGCATATTTTTTCATCATTTCGCAAAATCTGTACGCACATTCACAGAGCACGTTAAAAACCACGAAACATTCGTTCGGAACGGTTAATCGTATCTATCACCGTTTCGGTACAAAAAGCGACAAACCGGCTCGGGCGGTACCTCCGACGATTCGGGCGGTACCTCCGGCCGACTATCGGTCGAAAATTTTCAAAGTCCCACGGCTCCGGGCGGCACCTCCGAAACGTTTCCGAGCGATTTGCGTCTAAGCGATGAGCGATACGGTGAAATGCTTCGAACGAATGTTTCATGATTTTCGACGGGCTATACGACCCCGTTATCAGATTTACGGTAAATGACGCATTTCTCGAAATTTCCGTTTCCGACGCATATTTTTTCATCATTTCGCAAAATCTGTACGCACATTCACAGAGCACGATAAAAACCACGAAACATTCGTTCGGAACGGTTAATCGTATCTATCACCGTTTCGGTACAAAAAGCGACAAACCGGCTCGGGCGGTACCTCCGACGATTCGGGCGGTACCTCCGGCCGACTATCGGTCGAAAATTTTCAAAGTCCCACGGCTCCGGGCGGCACCTCCGAAACGTTTCCGAGCGATTTGCGTCTAAGCGATGAGCGATACGGTGAAATGCTTCGAACGAATGTTTCATGATTTTCGACGGGCTATACGACCCCGTTATCAGATTTACGGTAAATGACGCATTTCTCGAAATTTCCGTTTCCGACGCATATTTTTTCATCATTTCGCAAAATCTGTACGCACATTCACAGAGCACGTTAAAAACCACGAAACATTCGTTCGGAACGGTTAATCGTAACTATCACCGTTTCGGTACAAAAAGCGACAAACCAGCTCGGGCGGTACCTCCGACGATTCGGGCGGTACCTCCGGCCGACTATCGGTCGAAAATTTTCAAAGTCCCACGGCTCCGGGCGGCACCTCCGAAACGTTTCCGAGCGATTTGCGTCTAAGCGATGAGCGATACGGTGAAATGCTTCGAACGAATGTTTCATGATTTTCGACGGGCTATACGACCCCGTTATCAGATTTACGGTAAATGACGCATTTCTCGAAATTTCCGTTTCCGACGCATATTTTTTCATCATTTCGCTAAATCTGTACGCACATTCACAGAGCACGTTAAAAACCACGAAACATTCGTTCGGAACGGTTAATCGTAACTATCACCGTTTCGGTACAAAAAGCGACAAACCGGCTCGGGCGGTACCTCCGACGATTCGGGCGGTACCTCCGGCCGACTATCGGTCGAAAATTTTCAAAGTCCCACGGCTCCGGGCGGCACCTCCGAAACGTTTCCGAGCGATTTGCGTCTAAGCGATGAGCGATACGGTGAAATGCTTCGAACGAATGTTTCATGATTTTCGGCGGGCTATACGACCCCGTTATCAGATTTACGGTAAATGACGCATTTCTCGAAATTTCCGTTTCCGACGCATATTTTTTCATCATTTCGCAAAATCTGTACGCACATTCACAGAGCACGTTAAAAACCACGAAACATTCGTTCGGAACGGTTAATCGTATCTATCACCGTTTCGGTACAAAAAGCGACAAACCGGCTCGGGCGGTACCTCCGACGATTCGGGCGGTACCTCCGGCCGACTATCGGTCGAAAATTTTCAAAGTCCCACGGCTCCGGGCGGCACCTCCGAAACGTTTCCGAGCGATTTGCGTCTAAGCGATGAGCGATACGGTGAAATGCTTCGAACGAATGTTTCATGATTTTCGACGGACTATACGACCCCGTTATCAGATTTACGGTAAATGACGCATTTCTCGAAATTTCCGTTTCCGACGCATATTTTTTCATCATTTCGCAAAATCTGTACGCACATTCACAGAGCACGTTAAAAACCACGAAACATTCGTTCGGAACGGTTAATCGTATCTATCACCGTTTCGGTACAAAAAGCGACAAACCGGCTCGGGCGGTACCTCCGACGATTCGGGCGGTACCTCCGGCCGACTATCGGTCGAAAATTTTCAAAGTCCCACGGCTCCGGGCGGCACCTCCGAAACGTTTCCGAGCGATTTGCGTCTAAGCGATGAGCGATACGGTGAAATGCTTCGAACGAATGTTTCATGATTTTCGACGGGCTATACGACCCCGTTATCAGATTTACGGTAAATGACGCATTTCTCGAAATTTCCGTTTCCGACGCATATTTTTTCATCATTTCGCAAAATCTGTACGCACATTCACAGAGCACGTTAAAAACCACGAAACATTCGTTCGGAACGGTTAATCGTATCTATCACCGTTTCGGTACAAAAAGCGACAAACCGGCTCGGGCGGTACCTCCGACGATTCGGGCGGTACCTCCGGCCGACTATCGGTCGAAAATTTTCAAAGTCCCACGGCTCCGGGCGGCACCTCCGAAACGTTTCCGAGCGATTTGCGTCTAAGCGATGAGCGATACGGTGAAATGCTTCGAACGAATGTTTCATGATTTTCGACGGGCTATACGACCCCGTTATCAGATTTACGGTAAATGACGCATTTCTCGAAATTTCCGTTTCCGACGCATATTTTTTCATCATTTCGCAAAATCTGTACGCACATTCACAGAGCACGTTAAAAACCACGAAACATTCGTTCGGAACGGTTAATCGTATCTATCACCGTTTCGGTACAAAAAGCGACAAACCGGCTCGGGCGGTACCTCCGACGATTCGGGCGGTACCTCCGGCCGACTATCGGTCGAAAATTTTCAAAGTCCCACGGCTCCGGGCGGCACCTCCGAAACGTTTCCGAGCGATTTGCGTCTAAGCGATGAGCGATACGGTGAAATGCTTCGAACGAATGTTTCATGATTTTCGACGGGCTATACGACCCCGTTATCAGATTTACGGTAAATGACGCATTTCTCGAAATTTCCGTTTCCGACGCATATTTTTTCATCATTTCGCAAAATCTGTACGCACATTCACAGAGCACGTTAAAAACCACGAAACATTCGTTCGGAACGGTTAATCGTATCTATCACCGTTTCGGTACAAAAAGCGACAACCGGCTCGGGCGGTACCTCCGACGATTCGGGCGGTACCTCCGGCCGACTATCGGTCGAAAATTTTCAAAGTCCCACGGCTCCGGGCGGCACCTCCGAAACGTTTCCGAGCGATTTGCGTCTAAGCGATGAGCGATACGGTGAAATGCTTCGAACGAATGTTTCATGATTTTCGACGGACTATACGACCCCGTTATCAGATTTACGGTAAATGACGCATTTCTCGAAATTTCCGTTTCCGACGCATATTTTTTCATCATTTCGCAAAATCTGTACGCACATTCACAGAGCACGTTAAAAACCACGAAACATTCGTTCGGAACGGTTAATCGTATCTATCACCGTTTCGGTACAAAAAGCGACAAACCGGCTCGGGCGGTACCTCCGACGATTCGGGCGGTACCTCCGGCCGACTATCGGTCGAAAATTTTCAAAGTCCCACGGCTCCGGGCGGCACCTCCGAAACGTTTCCGAGCGATTTGCGTCTAAGCGATGAGCGATACGGTGAAATGCTTCGAACGAATGTTTCATGATTTTCGACGGGCTATACGACCCCGTTATCAGATTTACGGTAAATGACGCATTTCTCGAAATTTCCGTTTCCGACGCATATTTTTTCATCATTTCGCAAAATCTGTACGCACATTCACAGAGCACGTTAAAAACCACGAAACATTCGTTCGGAACGGTTAATCGTATCTATCACCGTTTCGGTACAAAAAGCGACAAACCGGCTCGGGCGGTACCTCCGACGATTCGGGCGGTACCTCCGGCCGACTATCGGTCGAAAATTTTCAAAGTCCCACGGCTCCGGGCGGCACCTCCGAAACGTTTCCGAGCGATTTGCGTCTAAGCGATGAGCGATACGGTGAAATGCTTCGAACGAATGTTTCATGATTTTCGACGGGCTATACGACCCCGTTATCAGATTTACGGTAAATGACGCATTTCTCGAAATTTCCGTTTCCGACGCATATTTTTTCATCATTTCGCAAAATCTGTACGCACATTCACAGAGCACGTTAAAAACCACGAAACATTCGTTCGGAACGGTTAATCGTATCTATCACCGTTTCGGTACAAAAAGCGACAAACCGGCTCGGGCGGTACCTCCGACGATTCGGGCGGTACCTCCGGCCGACTATCGGTCGAAAATTTTCAAAGTCCCACGGCTCCGGGCGGCACCTCCGAAACGTTTCCGAGCGATTTGCGTCTAAGCGATGAGCGATACGGTGAAATGCTTCGAACGAATGTTTCATGATTTTCGACGGGCTATACGACCCCGTTATCAGATTTACGGTAAATGACGCATTTCTCGAAATTTCCGTTTCCGACGCATATTTTTTCATCATTTCGCAAAATCTGTACGCACATTCACAGAGCACGTTAAAAACCACGAAACATTCGTTCGGAACGGTTAATCGTATCTGTCACCGTTTCGGTACAAAAAGCGACAAACCGGCTCGGGCGGTACCTCCGACGATTCGGGCGGTACCTCCGGCCGACTATCGGTCGAAAATTTTCAAAGTCCCACGGCTCCGGGCGGCACCTCCGAAACGTTTCCGAGCGATTTGCGTCTAAGCGATGAGCGATACGGTGAAATGCTTCGAACGAATGTTTCATGATTTTCGACGGGCTATACGACCCCGTTATCAGATTTACGGTAAATGACGCATTTCTCGAAATTTCCGTTTCCGACGCATATTTTTTCATCATTTCGCAAAATCTGTACGCACATTCACAGAGCACGTTAAAAACCACGAAACATTCGTTCGGAACGGTTAATCGTATCTATCACCGTTTCGGTACAAAAAGCGACAAGCCGGCTCGGGCGGTACCTCCGACGATTCGGGCGGTACCTCCGGCCGACTATCGGTCGAAAATTTTCAAAGTCCCACGGCTCCGGGCGGCACCTCCGAAACGTTTCCGAGCGATTTGCGTCTAAGCGATGAGCGATACGGTGAAATGCTTCGAACGAATGTTTCATGATTTTCGACGGGCTATACGACCCCGTTATCAGATTTACGGTAAATGACGCATTTCTCGAAATTTCCGTTTCCGACGCATATTTTTTCATCATTTCGCAAAATCTGTACGCACATTCACAGAGCACGTTAAAAACCACGAAACATTCGTTCGGAACGGTTAATCGTATCTATCACCGTTTCGGTACAAAAAGCGACAAACCGGCTCGGGCGGTACCTCCGACGATTCGGGCGGTACCTCCGGCCGACTATCGGTCGAAAATTTTCAAAGTCCCACGGCTCCGGGCGGCACCTCCGAAACGTTTCCGAGCGATTTGCGTCTAAGCGATGAGCGATACGGTGAAATGCTTCGAACGAATGTTTCATGATTTTCGACGGGCTATACGACCCCGTTATCAGATTTACGGTAAATGACGCATTTCTCGAAATTTCCGTTTCCGACGCATATTTTTTCATCATTTCGCAAAATCTGTACGCACATTCACAGAGCACGTTAAAAACCACGAAACATTCGTTCGGAACGGTTAATCGTATCTATCACCGTTTCGGTACAAAAAGCGACAAACCGGCTCGGGCGGTACCTCCGACGATTCGGGCGGTACCTCCGGCCGACTATCGGTCGAAAATTTTCAAAGTCCCACGGCTCCGGGCGGCACCTCCGAAACGTTTCCGAGCGATTTGCGTCTAAGCGATGAGCGATACGGTGAAATGCTTCGAACGAATGTTTCATGATTTTCGACGTGCTATACGACCCCGTTATCAGATTTACGGTAAATGACGCATTTCTCGAAATTTCCGTTTCCGACGCATATTTTTTCATCATTTCGCAAAATCTGTACGCACATTCACAGAGCACGTTAAAAACCACGAAACATTCGTTCGGAACGGTTAATCGTATCTATCACCGTTTCGGTACAAAAAGCGACAAACCGGCTCGGGCGGTACCTCCGACGATTCGGGCGGTACCTCCGGCCGACTATCGGTCGAAAATTTTCAAAGTCCCACGGCTCCGGGCGGCACCTCCGAAACGTTTCCGAGCGATTTGCGTCTAAGCGATGAGCGATACGGTGAAATGCTTCGAACGAATGTTTCATGATTTTCGACGGGCTATACGACCCCGTTATCAGATTTACGGTAAATGACGCATTTCTCGAAATTTCCGTTTCCGACGCATATTTTTTCATCATTTCGCAAAATCTGTACGCACATTCACAGAGCACGTTAAAAACCACGAAACATTCGTTCGGAACGGTTAATCGTATCTATCACCGTTTCGGTACAAAAAGCGACAAACCGGCTCGGGCGGTACCTCCGACGATTCGGGCGGTACCTCCGGCCGACTATCGGTCGAAAATTTTCAAAGTCCCACGGCTCCGGGCGGCACCTCCGAAACGTTTCCGAGCGATTTGCGTCTAAGCGATGAGCGATACGGTGAAATGCTTCGAACGAATGTTTCATGATTTTCGACGGGCTATACGACCCCGTTATCAGATTTACGGTAAATGACGCATTTCTCGAAATTTCCGTTTCCGACGCATATTTTTTCATCATTTCGCAAAATCTGTACGCACATTCACAGAGCACGTTAAAAACCACGAAACATTCGTTCGGAACGGTTAATCGTATCTATCACCGTTTCGGTACAAAAAGCGACAAACCGGCTCGGGCGGTACCTCCGACGATTCGGGCGGTACCTCCGGCCGACTATCGGTCGAAAATTTTCAATGTCCCACGGCTCCGGGCGGCACCTCCGAAACGTTTCCGAGCGATTTGCGTCTAAGCGATGAGCGATACGGTGAAATGCTTCGAACGAATGTTTCATGATTTTCGACGGGCTATACGACCCCGTTATCAGATTTACGGTAAATGACGCATTTCTCGAAATTTCCGTTTCCGACGCATATTTTTTCATCATTTCGCAAAATCTGTACGCACATTCACAGAGCACGTTAAAAACCACGAAACTTCGTTCGGAACGGTTAATCGTATCTATCACCGTTTCGGTACAAAAAGCGACAAACCGGCTCGGGCGGTACCTCCGACGATTCGGGCGGTACCTCCGGCCGACTATCGGTCGAAAATTTTCAAAGTCCCACGGCTCCGGGCGGCACCTCCGAAACGTTTCCGAGCGATTTGCGTCTAAGCGATGAGCGATACGGTGAAATGCTTCGAACGAATGTTTCATGATTTTCGACGTGCTATACGACCCCGTTATCAGATTTACGGTAAATGACGCATTTCTCGAAATTTCCGTTTCCGACGCATATTTTTTCATCATTTCGCAAAATCTGTACCCACGTTCACAGAGCACGTTAAAAACCACGAAACATTCGTTCGGAACGGTTAATCGTAACTATCACCGTTTCGGTACAAAAAGCGACAAACCGGCTCGGGCGGTACCTCCGACGATTCGGGCGGTACCTCCGGCCGATTATCGGTCGAAAATTTTCAAAGTCCCACGGCTCCGGGCGGCACCTCCGAAACGTTTCCGAGCGATTTGCGTCTAAGCGATGAGCGATACGGTGAAATGCTTCGAACGAATGTTTCATGATTTTCGACGGGCTATACGACCCCGTTATCAGATTTACGGTAAATGACGCATTTCTCGAAATTTCCGTTCCCGACGCATATTTTTTCATCATTTCGCAAAATCTGTACGCACATTCACAGAGCACGTTAAAAACCACGAAACATTCGTTCGGAACGGTTAATCGTATCTATCACCGTTTCGGTACAAAAAGCGACAAACCGGCTCGGGCGGTACCTCCGACGATTCGGGCGGTACCTCCGGCCGACTATCGGTCGAAAATTTTCAAAGTCCCACGGCTCCGGGCGGCACCTCCGAAACGTTTCCGAGCGATTTGCGTCTAAGCGATGAGCGATACGGTGAAATGCTTCGAACGAATGTTTCATGATTTTCGACGGGCTATACGACCCCGTTATCAGATTTACGGTAAATGACGCATTTCTCGAAATTTCCGTTTCCGACGCATATTTTTTCATCATTTCGCAAAATCTGTACGCACATTCACAGAGCACGTTAAAAACCACGAAACATTCGTTCGGAACGGTTAATCGTAACTATCACCGTTTCGGTACAAAAAGCGACAAACCGGCTCGGGCGGTACCTCCGACGATTCGGGCGGTACCTCCGGCCGACTATCGGTCGAAAATTTTCAAAGTCCCACGGCTCCGGGCGGCACCTCCGAAACGTTTCCGAGCGATTTGCGTCTAAGCGATGAGCGATACGGTGAAATGCTTCGAACGAATGTTTCATGATTTTCGACGGGCTATACGACCCCGTTATCAGATTTACGGTAAATGACGCATTTCTCGAAATTTCCGTTTCCGACGCATATTTTTTCATCATTTCGCAAAATCTGTACGCACATTCACAGAGCACGTTAAAAACCACGAAACATTCGTTCGGAACGGTTAATCGTAACTATCACCGTTTCGGTACAAAAAGCGACAAACCGGCTCGGGCGGTACCTCCGACGATTCGGGCGGTACCTCCGGCCGACTATCGGTCGAAAATTTTCAAAGTCCCACGACTCCGGGCGGCACCTCCGAAACGTTTCCGAGCGATTTGCGTCTAAGCGATGAGCGATACGGTGAAATGCTTCGAACGAATGTTTCATGATTTTCGACGGGCTATACGACCCCGTTATCAGATTTACGGTAAATGACGCATTTCTCGAAATTTCCGTTTCCGACGCATATTTTTTCATCATTTCGCTAAATCTGTACGCACATTCACAGAGCACGTTAAAAACCACGAAACATTCGTTCGGAACGGTTAATCGTATCTATCACCGTTTCGGTACAAAAAGCGACAAACCGGCTCGGGCGGTACCTCCGACGATTCGGGCGGTACCTCCGGCCGACTATCGGTCGAAAATTTTCAAAGTCCCACGGCTCCGGGCGGCACCTCCGAAACGTTTCCGAGCGATTTGCGTCTAAGCGATGAGCGATACGGTGAAATGCTTCGAACGAATGTTTCATGATTTTCGACGGACTATACGACCCCGTTATCAGATTTACGGTAAATGACGCATTTCTCGAAATTTCCGTTTCCGACGCATATTTTTTCATCATTTCGCAAAATCTGTACGCACATTCACAGAGCACGTTAAAAACCACGAAACATTCGTTCGGAACGGTTAATCGTATCTATCACCGTTTCGGTACAAAAAGCGACAAACCGGCTCGGGCGGTACCTCCGACGATTCGGGCGGTACCTCCGGCCGACTATCGGTCGAAAATTTTCAAAGTCCCACGGCTCCGGGCGGCACCTCCGAAACGTTTCCGAGCGATTTGCGTCTAAGCGATGAGCGATACGGTGAAATGCTTCGAACGAATGTTTCATGATTTTCGACGGGCTATACGACCCCGTTATCAGATTTACGGTAAATGACGCATTTCTCGAAATTTCCGTTTCCGACGCATATTTTTTCATCATTTCGCAAAATCTGTACGCACATTCACAGAGCACGTTAAAAACCACGAAACATTCGTTCGGAACGGTTAATCGTATCTATCACCGTTTCGGTACAAAAAGCGACAAACCGGCTCGGGCGGTACCTCCGACGATTCGGGCGGTACCTCCGGCCGACTATCGGTCGAAAATTTTCAAAGTCCCACGGCTCCGGGCGGCACCTCCGAAACGTTTCCGAGCGATTTGCGTCTAAGCGATGAGCGATACGGTGAAATGCTTCGAACGAATGTTTCATGATTTTCGACGGGCTATACGACCCCGTTATCAGATTTACGGTAAATGACGCATTTCTCGAAATTTCCGTTTCCGACGCATATTTTTTCATCATTTCGCAAAATCTGTACGCACATTCACAGAGCACGTTAAAAACCACGAAACATTCGTTCGGAACGGTTAATCGTATCTATCACCGTTTCGGTACAAAAAGCGACAAACCGGCTCGGGCGGTACCTCCGACGATTCGGGCGGTACCTCCGGCCGACTATCGGTCGAAAATTTTCAAAGTCCCACGGCTCCGGGCGGCACCTCCGAAACGTTTCCGAGCGATTTGCGTCTAAGCGATGAGCGATACGGTGAAATGCTTCGAACGAATGTTTCATGATTTTCGACGGGCTATACGACCCCGTTATCAGATTTACGGTAAATGACGCATTTCTCGAAATTTCCGTTTCCGACGCATATTTTTTCATCATTTCGCAAAATCTGTACGCACATTCACAGAGCACGTTAAAAACCACGAAACATTCGTTCGGAACGGTTAATCGTATCTATCACCGTTTCGGTACAAAAAGCGACAAACCGGCTCGGGCGGTACCTCCGACGATTCGGGCGGTACCTCCGGCCGACTATCGGTCGAAAATTTTCAAAGTCCCACGGCTCCGGGCGGCACCTCCGAAACGTTTCCGAGCGATTTGCGTCTAAGCGATGAGCGATACGGTGAAATGCTTCGAACGAATGTTTCATGATTTTCGACGGGCTATACGACCCCGTTATCAGATTTACGGTAAATGACGCATTTCTCGAAATTTCCGTTTCCGACGCATATTTTTTCATCATTTCGCAAAATCTGTACGCACATTCACAGAGCACGTTAAAAACCACGAAACATTCGTTCGGAACGGTTAATCGTATCTATCACCGTTTCGGTACAAAAAGCGACAAACCGGCTCGGGCGGTACCTCCGACGATTCGGGCGGTACCTCCGGCCGACTATCGGTCGAAAATTTTCAAAGTCCCACGGCTCCGGGCGGCACCTCCGAAACGTTTCCGAGCGATTTGCGTCTAAGCGATGAGCGATACGGTGAAATGCTTCGAACGAATGTTTCATGATTTTCGACGGGCTATACGACCCCGTTATCAGATTTACGGTAAATGACGCATTTCTCGAAATTTCCGTTTCCGACGCATATTTTTTCATCATTTCGCAAAATCTGTACGCACATTCACAGAGCACGTTAAAAACCACGAAACATTCGTTCGGAACGGTTAATCGTAACTATCACCGTTTCGGTACAAAAAGCGACAAACCGGCTCGGGCGGTACCTCCGACGATTCGGGCGGTACCTCCGGCCGACTATCGGTCGAAAATTTTCAAAGTCCCACGGCTCCGGGCGGCACCTCCGAAACGTTTCCGAGCGATTTGCGTCTAAGCGATGAGCGATACGGTGAAATGCTTCGAACGAATGTTTCATGATTTTCGACGGGCTATACGACCCCGTTATCAGATTTACGGTAAATGACGCATTTCTCGAAATTTCCGTTTCCGACGCATATTTTTTCATCATTTCGCAAAATCTGTACGCACATTCACAGAGCACGTTAAAAACCACGAAACATTCGTTCGGAACGGTTAATCGTAACTATCACCGTTTCGGTACAAAAAGCGACAAACCGGCTCGGGCGGTACCTCCGACGATTCGGGCGGTACCTCCGGCCGACTATCGGTCGAAAATTTTCAAAGTCCCACGACTCCGGGCGGCACCTCCGAAACGTTTCCGAGCGATTTGCGTCTAAGCGATGAGCGATACGGTGAAATGCTTCGAACGAATGTTTCATGATTTTCGACGGGCTATACGACCCCGTTATCAGATTTACGGTAAATGACGCATTTCTCGAAATTTCCGTTTCCGACGCATATTTTTTCATCATTTCGCTAAATCTGTACGCACATTCACAGAGCACGTTAAAAACCACGAAACATTCGTTCGGAACGGTTAATCGTATCTATCACCGTTTCGGTACAAAAAGCGACAAACCGGCTCGGGCGGTACCTCCGACGATTCGGGCGGTACCTCCGGCCGACTATCGGTCGAAAATTTTCAAAGTCCCACGGCTCCGGGCGGCACCTCCGAAACGTTTCCGAGCGATTTGCGTCTAAGCGATGAGCGATACGGTGAAATGCTTCGAACGAATGTTTCATGATTTTCGACGGACTATACGACCCCGTTATCAGATTTACGGTAAATGACGCATTTCTCGAAATTTCCGTTTCCGACGCATATTTTTTCATCATTTCGCAAAATCTGTACGCACATTCACAGAGCACGTTAAAAACCACGAAACATTCGTTCGGAACGGTTAATCGTAACTATCACCGTTTCGGTACAAAAAGCGACAAACCGGCTCGGGCGGTACCTCCGACGATTCGGGCGGTACCTCCGGCCGACTATCGGTCGAAAATTTTCAAAGTCCCACGGCTCCGGGCGGCACCTCCGAAACGTTTCCGAGCGATTTGCGTCTAAGCGATGAGCGATACGGTGAAATGCTTCGAACGAATGTTTCATGATTTTCGACGGGCTATACGACCCCGTTATCAGATTTACGGTAAATGACGCATTTCTCGAAATTTCCGTTTCCGACGCATATTTTTTCATCATTTCGCAAAATCTGTACGCACATTCACAGAGCACGTTAAAAACCACGAAACATTCGTTCGGAACGGTTAATCGTAACTATCACCGTTTCGGTACAAAAAGCGACAAACCGGCTCGGGCGGTACCTCCGACGATTCGGGCGGTACCTCCGGCCGACTATCGGTCGAAAATTTTCAAAGTCCCACGACTCCGGGCGGCACCTCCGAAACGTTTCCGAGCGATTTGCGTCTAAGCGATGAGCGATACGGTGAAATGCTTCGAACGAATGTTTCATGATTTTCGACGGGCTATACGACCCCGTTATCAGATTTACGGTAAATGACGCATTTCTCGAAATTTCCGTTTCCGACGCATATTTTTTCATCATTTCGCTAAATCTGTACGCACATTCACAGAGCACGTTAAAAACCACGAAACATTCGTTCGGAACGGTTAATCGTATCTATCACCGTTTCGGTACAAAAAGCGACAAACCGGCTCGGGCGGTACCTCCGACGATTCGGGCGGTACCTCCGGCCGACTATCGGTCGAAAATTTTCAAAGTCCCACGGCTCCGGGCGGCACCTCCGAAACGTTTCCGAGCGATTTGCGTCTAAGCGATGAGCGATACGGTGAAATGCTTCGAACGAATGTTTCATGATTTTCGACGGACTATACGACCCCGTTATCAGATTTACGGTAAATGACGCATTTCTCGAAATTTCCGTTTCCGACGCATATTTTTTCATCATTTCGCAAAATCTGTACGCACATTCACAGAGCACGTTAAAAACCACGAAACATTCGTTCGGAACGGTTAATCGTATCTATCACCGTTTCGGTACAAAAAGCGACAAACCGGCTCGGGCGGTACCTCCGACGATTCGGGCGGTACCTCCGGCCGACTATCGGTCGAAAATTTTCAAAGTCCCACGGCTCCGGGCGGCACCTCCGAAACGTTTCCGAGCGATTTGCGTCTAAGCGATGAGCGATACGGTGAAATGCTTCGAACGAATGTTTCATGATTTTCGACGGGCTATACGACCCCGTTATCAGATTTACGGTAAATGACGCATTTCTCGAAATTTCCGTTTCCGACGCATATTTTTTCATCATTTCGCAAAATCTGTACGCACATTCACAGAGCACGTTAAAAACCACGAAACATTCGTTCGGAACGGTTAATCGTATCTATCACCGTTTCGGTACAAAAAGCGACAAACCGGCTCGGGCGGTACCTCCGACGATTCGGGCGGTACCTCCGGCCGACTATCGGTCGAAAATTTTCAAAGTCCCACGGCTCCGGGCGGCACCTCCGAAACGTTTCCGAGCGATTTGCGTCTAAGCGATGAGCGATACGGTGAAATGCTTCGAACGAATGTTTCATGATTTTCGACGGGCTATACGACCCCGTTATCAGATTTACGGTAAATGACGCATTTCTCGAAATTTCCGTTTCCGACGCATATTTTTTCATCATTTCGCAAAATCTGTACGCACATTCACAGAGCACGTTAAAAACCACGAAACATTCGTTCGGAACGGTTAATCGTATCTATCACCGTTTCGGTACAAAAAGCGACAAACCGGCTCGGGCGGTACCTCCGACGATTCGGGCGGTACCTCCGGCCGACTATCGGTCGAAAATTTTCAAAGTCCCACGGCTCCGGGCGGCACCTCCGAAACGTTTCCGAGCGATTTGCGTCTAAGCGATGAGCGATACGGTGAAATGCTTCGAACGAATGTTTCATGATTTTCGACGGGCTATACGACCCCGTTATCAGATTTACGGTAAATGACGCATTTCTCGAAATTTCCGTTTCCGACGCATATTTTTTCATCATTTCGCAAAATCTGTACGCACATTCACAGAGCACGTTAAAAACCACGAAACATTCGTTCGGAACGGTTAATCGTATCTATCACCGTTTCGGTACAAAAAGCGACAAACCGGCTCGGGCGGTACCTCCGACGATTCGGGCGGTACCTCCGGCCGACTATCGGTCGAAAATTTTCAAAGTCCCACGGCTCCGGGCGGCACCTCCGAAACGTTTCCGAGCGATTTGCGTCTAAGCGATGAGCGATACGGTGAAATGCTTCGAACGAATGTTTCATGATTTTCGACGGGCTATACGACCCCGTTATCAGATTTACGGTAAATGACGCATTTCTCGAAATTTCCGTTTCCGACGCATATTTTTTCATCATTTCGCAAAATCTGTACGCACATTCACAGAGCACGTTAAAAACCACGAAACATTCGTTCGGAACGGTTAATCGTATCTATCACCGTTTCGGTACAAAAAGCGACAAACCGGCTCGGGCGGTACCTCCGACGATTCGGGCGGTACCTCCGGCCGACTATCGGTCGAAAATTTTCAAAGTCCCACAGCTCCGGGCGGCACCTCCGAAACGTTTCCGAGCGATTTGCGTCTAAGCGATGAGCGATACGGTGAAATGCTTCGAACGAATGTTTCATGATTTTCGACGGGCTATACGACCCCGTTATCAGATTTACGGTAAATGACGCATTTCTCGAAATTTCCGTTTCCGACGCATATTTTTTCATCATTTCGCAAAATCTGTACGCACATTCACAGAGCACGTTAAAAACCACGAAACATTCGTTCGGAACGGTTAATCGTAACTATCACCGTTTCGGTACAAAAAGCGACAAACCGGCTCGGGCGGTACCTCCGACGATTCGGGCGGTACCTCCGGCCGACTATCGGTCGAAAATTTTCAAAGTCCCACGGCTCCGGGCGGCACCTCCGAAACGTTTCCGAGCGATTTGCGTCTAAGCGATGAGCGATACGGTGAAATGCTTCGAACGAATGTTTCATGATTTTCGACGGGCTATACGACCCCGTTATCAGATTTACGGTAAATGACGCATTTCTCGAAATTTCCGTTTCCGACGCATATTTTTTCATCATTTCGCAAAATCTGTACGCACATTCACAGAGCACGTTAAAAACCACGAAACATTCGTTCGGAACGGTTAATCGTAACTATCACCGTTTCGGTACAAAAAGCGACAAACCGGCTCGGGCGGTACCTCCGACGATTCGGGCGGTACCTCCGGCCGACTATCGGTCGAAAATTTTCAAAGTCCCACGACTCCGGGCGGCACCTCCGAAACGTTTCCGAGCGATTTGCGTCTAAGCGATGAGCGATACGGTGAAATGCTTCGAACGAATGTTTCATGATTTTCGACGGGCTATACGACCCCGTTATCAGATTTACGGTAAATGACGCATTTCTCGAAATTTCCGTTTCCGACGCATATTTTTTCATCATTTCGCTAAATCTGTACGCACATTCACAGAGCACGTTAAAAACCACGAAACATTCGTTCGGAACGGTTAATCGTATCTATCACCGTTTCGGTACAAAAAGCGACAAACCGGCTCGGGCGGTACCTCCGACGATTCGGGCGGTACCTCCGGCCGACTATCGGTCGAAAATTTTCAAAGTCCCACGGCTCCGGGCGGCACCTCCGAAACGTTTCCGAGCGATTTGCGTCTAAGCGATGAGCGATACGGTGAAATGCTTCGAACGAATGTTTCATGATTTTCGACGGGCTATACGACCCCGTTATCAGATTTACGGTAAATGACGCATTTCTCGAAATTTCCGTTTCCGACGCATATTTTTTCATCATTTCGCAAAATCTGTACGCACATTCACAGAGCACGTTAAAAACCACGAAACATTCGTTCGGAACGGTTAATCGTATCTATCACCGTTTCGGTACAAAAAGCGACAAACCGGCTCGGGCGGTACCTCCGACGATTCGGGCGGTACCTCCGGCCGACTATCGGTCGAAAATTTTCAAAGTCCCACGGCTCCGGGCGGCACCTCCGAAACGTTTCCGAGCGATTTGCGTCTAAGCGATGAGCGATACGGTGAAATGCTTCGAACGAATGTTTCATGATTTTCGACGGGCTATACGACCCCGTTATCAGATTTACGGTAAATGACGCATTTCTCGAAA
Organism: Lasius fuliginosus; assembly: GCA_949152495.1. Taxonomy (NCBI): domain Eukaryota; kingdom Metazoa; phylum Arthropoda; class Insecta; order Hymenoptera; family Formicidae; genus Lasius; species Lasius fuliginosus. The sequence continues at coordinate 98,232 of CASCJU010000163.1, read as the reverse complement.
TTTCCGTTTCCGACGCATATTTTTTCATCATTTCGCAAAATCTGTACGCACATTCACAGAGCACGTTAAAAACCACGAAACATTCGTTCGGAACGGTTAATCGTATCTATCACCGTTTCGGTACAAAAAGCGACAAACCGGCTCGGGCGGTACCTCCGACGATTCGGGCGGTACCTCCGGCCGACTATCGGTCGAAAATTTTCAAAGTCCCACGGCTCCGGGCGGCACCTCCGAAACGTTTCCGAGCGATTTGCGTCTAAGCGATGAGCGATACGGTGAAATGCTTCGAACGAATGTTTCATGATTTTCGACGGGCTATACGACCCCGTTATCAGATTTACGGTAAATGACGCATTTCTCGAAATTTCCGTTTCCGACGCATATTTTTTCATCATTTCGCAAAATCTGTACGCACATTCACAGAGCACGTTAAAAACCACGAAACATTCGTTCGGAACGGTTAATCGTATCTATCACCGTTTCGGTACAAAAAGCGACAAACCGGCTCGGGCGGTACCTCCGACGATTCGGGCGGTACCTCCGGCCGACTATCGGTCGAAAATTTTCAAAGTCCCACGGCTCCGGGCGGCACCTCCGAAACGTTTCCGAGCGATTTGCGTCTAAGCGATGAGCGATACGGTGAAATGCTTCGAACGAATGTTTCATGATTTTCGACGGGCTATACGACCCCGTTATCAGATTTACGGTAAATGACGCATTTCTCGAAATTTCCGTTTCCGACGCATATTTTTTCATCATTTCGCAAAATCTGTACGCACATTCACAGAGCACGTTAAAAACCACGAAACATTCGTTCGGAACGGTTAATCGTATCTATCACCGTTTCGGTACAAAAAGCGACAAACCGGCTCGGGCGGTACCTCCGACGATTCGGGCGGTACCTCCGGCCGACTATCGGTCGAAAATTTTCAAAGTCCCACGGCTCCGGGCGGCACCTCCGAAACGTTTCCGAGCGATTTGCGTCTAAGCGATGAGCGATACGGTGAAATGCTTCGAACGAATGTTTCATGATTTTCGACGGGCTATACGACCCCGTTATCAGATTTACGGTAAATGACGCATTTCTCGAAATTTCCGTTTCCGACGCATATTTTTTCATCATTTCGCAAAATCTGTACGCACATTCACAGAGCACGTTAAAAACCACGAAACATTCGTTCGGAACGGTTAATCGTAACTATCACCGTTTCGGTACAAAAAGCGACAAACCGGCTCGGGCGGTACCTCCGACGATTCGGGCGGTACCTCCGGCCGACTATCGGTCGAAAATTTTCAAAGTCCCACGGCTCCGGGCGGCACCTCCGAAACGTTTCCGAGCGATTTGCGTCTAAGCGATGAGCGATACGGTGAAATGCTTCGAACGAATGTTTCATGATTTTCGACGGGCTATACGACCCCGTTATCAGATTTACGGTAAATGACGCATTTCTCGAAATTTCCGTTTCCGACGCATATTTTTTCATCATTTCGCAAAATCTGTACGCACATTCACAGAGCACGTTAAAAACCACGAAACATTCGTTCGGAACGGTTAATCGTAACTATCACCGTTTCGGTACAAAAAGCGACAAACCGGCTCGGGCGGTACCTCCGACGATTCGGGCGGTACCTCCGGCCGACTATCGGTCGAAAATTTTCAAAGTCCCACGACTCCGGGCGGCACCTCCGAAACGTTTCCGAGCGATTTGCGTCTAAGCGATGAGCGATACGGTGAAATGCTTCGAACGAATGTTTCATGATTTTCGACGGGCTATACGACCCCGTTATCAGATTTACGGTAAATGACGCATTTCTCGAAATTTCCGTTTCCGACGCATATTTTTTCATCATTTCGCTAAATCTGTACGCACATTCACAGAGCACGTTAAAAACCACGAAACATTCGTTCGGAACGGTTAATCGTATCTATCACCGTTTCGGTACAAAAAGCGACAAACCGGCTCGGGCGGTACCTCCGACGATTCGGGCGGTACCTCCGGCCGACTATCGGTCGAAAATTTTCAAAGTCCCACGGCTCCGGGCGGCACCTCCGAAACGTTTCCGAGCGATTTGCGTCTAAGCGATGAGCGATACGGTGAAATGCTTCGAACGAATGTTTCATGATTTTCGACGGACTATACGACCCCGTTATCAGATTTACGGTAAATGACGCATTTCTCGAAATTTCCGTTTCCGACGCATATTTTTTCATCATTTCGCAAAATCTGTACGCACATTCACAGAGCACGTTAAAAACCACGAAACATTCGTTCGGAACGGTTAATCGTATCTATCACCGTTTCGGTACAAAAAGCGACAAACCGGCTCGGGCGGTACCTCCGACGATTCGGGCGGTACCTCCGGCCGACTATCGGTCGAAAATTTTCAAAGTCCCACGGCTCCGGGCGGCACCTCCGAAACGTTTCCGAGCGATTTGCGTCTAAGCGATGAGCGATACGGTGAAATGCTTCGAACGAATGTTTCATGATTTTCGACGGGCTATACGACCCCGTTATCAGATTTACGGTAAATGACGCATTTCTCGAAATTTCCGTTTCCGACGCATATTTTTTCATCATTTCGCAAAATCTGTACGCACATTCACAGAGCACGTTAAAAACCACGAAACATTCGTTCGGAACGGTTAATCGTATCTATCACCGTTTCGGTACAAAAAGCGACAAACCGGCTCGGGCGGTACCTCCGACGATTCGGGCGGTACCTCCGGCCGACTATCGGTCGAAAATTTTCAAAGTCCCACGGCTCCGGGCGGCACCTCCGAAACGTTTCCGAGCGATTTGCGTCTAAGCGATGAGCGATACGGTGAAATGCTTCGAACGAATGTTTCATGATTTTCGACGGGCTATACGACCCCGTTATCAGATTTACGGTAAATGACGCATTTCTCGAAATTTCCGTTTCCGACGCATATTTTTTCATCATTTCGCTAAATCTGTACGCACATTCACAGAGCACGTTAAAAACCACGAAACATTCGTTCGGAACGGTTAATCGTAACTATCACCGTTTCGGTACAAAAAGCGACAAACCGGCTCGGGCGGTACCTCCGACGATTCGGGCGGTACCTCCGGCCGACTATCGGTCGAAAATTTTCAAAGTCCCACGACTCCGGGCGGCACCTCCGAAACGTTTCCGAGCGATTTGCGTCTAAGCGATGAGCGATACGGTGAAATGCTTCGAACGAATGTTTCATGATTTTCGACGGGCTATACGACCCCGTTATCAGATTTACGGTAAATGACGCATTTCTCGAAATTTCCGTTTCCGACGCATATTTTTTCATCATTTCGCAAAATCTGTACGCACATTCACAGAGCACGTTAAAAACCACGAAACATTCGTTCGGAACGGTTAATCGTATCTATCACCGTTTCGGTACAAAAAGCGACAAGCCGGCTCGGGCGGTACCTCCGACGATTCGGGCGGTACCTCCGGCCGACTATCGGTCGAAAATTTTCAAAGTCCCACGGCTCCGGGCGGCACCTCCGAAACGTTTCCGAGCGATTTGCGTCTAAGCGATGAGCGATACGGTGAAATGCTTCGAACGAATGTTTCATGATTTTCGACGGGCTATACGACCCCGTTATCAGATTTACGGTAAATGACGCATTTCTCGAAATTTCCGTTTCCGACGCATATTTTTTCATCATTTCGCAAAATCTGTACGCACATTCACAGAGCACGTTAAAAACCACGAAACATTCGTTCGGAACGGTTAATCGTATCTATCACCGTTTCGGTACAAAAAGCGACAAACCGGCTCGGGCGGTACCTCCGACGATTCGGGCGGTACCTCCGGCCGACTATCGGTCGAAAATTTTCAAAGTCCCACGGCTCCGGGCGGCACCTCCGAAACGTTTCCGAGCGATTTGCGTCTAAGCGATGAGCGATACGGTGAAATGCTTCGAACGAATGTTTCATGATTTTCGACGGGCTATACGACCCCGTTATCAGATTTACGGTAAATGACGCATTTCTCGAAATTTCCGTTTCCGACGCATATTTTTTCATCATTTCGCAAAATCTGTACGCACATTCACAGAGCACGTTAAAAACCACGAAACATTCGTTCGGAACGGTTAATCGTATCTATCACCGTTTCGGTACAAAAAGCGACAAACCGGCTCGGGCGGTACCTCCGACGATTCGGGCGGTACCTCCGGCCGACTATCGGTCGAAAATTTTCAAAGTCCCACGGCTCCGGGCGGCACCTCCGAAACGTTTCCGAGCGATTTGCGTCTAAGCGATGAGCGATACGGTGAAATGCTTCGAACGAATGTTTCATGATTTTCGACGGGCTATACGACCCCGTTATCAGATTTACGGTAAATGACGCATTTCTCGAAATTTCCGTTTCCGACGCATATTTTTTCATCATTTCGCAAAATCTGTACGCACATTCACAGAGCACGTTAAAAACCACGAAACATTCGTTCGGAACGGTTAATCGTATCTATCACCGTTTCGGTACAAAAAGCGACAAACCGGCTCGGGCGGTACCTCCGACGATTCGGGCGGTACCTCCGGCCGACTATCGGTCGAAAATTTTCAAAGTCCCACGGCTCCGGGCGGCACCTCCGAAACGTTTCCGAGCGATTTGCGTCTAAGCGATGAGCGATACGGTGAAATGCTTCGAACGAATGTTTCATGATTTTCGACGGGCTATACGACCCCGTTATCAGATTTACGGTAAATGACGCATTTCTCGAAATTTCCGTTTCCGACGCATATTTTTTCATCATTTCGCAAAATCTGTACGCACATTCACAGAGCACGTTAAAAACCACGAAACATTCGTTCGGAACGGTTAATCGTATCTATCACCGTTTCGGTACAAAAAGCGACAAACCGGCTCGGGCGGTACCTCCGACGATTCGGGCGGTACCTCCGGCCGACTATCGGTCGAAAATTTTCAAAGTCCCACGGCTCCGGGCGGCACCTCCGAAACGTTTCCGAGCGATTTGCGTCTAAGCGATGAGCGATACGGTGAAATGCTTCGAACGAATGTTTCATGATTTTCGACGGGCTATACGACCCCGTTATCAGATTTACGGTAAATGACGCATTTCTCGAAATTTCCGTTTCCGACGCATATTTTTTCATCATTTCGCAAAATCTGTACGCACATTCACAGAGCACGTTAAAAACCACGAAACATTCGTTCGGAACGGTTAATCGTATCTATCACCGTTTCGGTACAAAAAGCGACAAACCGGCTCGGGCGGTACCTCCGACGATTCGGGCGGTACCTCCGGCCGACTATCGGTCGAAAATTTTCAAAGTCCCACGGCTCCGGGCGGCACCTCCGAAACGTTTCCGAGCGATTTGCGTCTAAGCGATGAGCGATACGGTGAAATGCTTCGAACGAATGTTTCATGATTTTCGACGGGCTATACGACCCCGTTATCAGATTTACGGTAAATGACGCATTTCTCGAAATTTCCGTTTCCGACGCATATTTTTTCATCATTTCGCAAAATCTGTACGCACATTCACAGAGCACGTTAAAAACCACGAAACATTCGTTCGGAACGGTTAATCGTAACTATCACCGTTTCGGTACAAAAAGCGACAAACCAGCTCGGGCGGTACCTCCGACGATTCGGGCGGTACCTCCGGCCGACTATCGGTCGAAAATTTTCAAAGTCCCACGGCTCCGGGCGGCACCTCCGAAACGTTTCCGAGCGATTTGCGTCTAAGCGATGAGCGATACGGTGAAATGCTTCGAACGAATGTTTCATGATTTTCGACGGGCTATACGACCCCGTTATCAGATTTACGGTAAATGACGCATTTCTCGAAATTTCCGTTTCCGACGCATATTTTTTCATCATTTCGCTAAATCTGTACGCACATTCACAGAGCACGTTAAAAACCACGAAACATTCGTTCGGAACGGTTAATCGTAACTATCACCGTTTCGGTACAAAAAGCGACAAACCGGCTCGGGCGGTACCTCCGACGATTCGGGCGGTACCTCCGGCCGACTATCGGTCGAAAATTTTCAAAGTCCCACGGCTCCGGGCGGCACCTCCGAAACGTTTCCGAGCGATTTGCGTCTAAGCGATGAGCGATACGGTGAAATGCTTCGAACGAATGTTTCATGATTTTCGACGGGCTATACGACCCCGTTATCAGATTTACGGTAAATGACGCATTTCTCGAAATTTCCGTTTCCGACGCATATTTTTTCATCATTTCGCAAAATCTGTACGCACATTCACAGAGCACGTTAAAAACCACGAAACATTCGTTCGGAACGGTTAATCGTATCTATCACCGTTTCGGTACAAAAAGCGACAAACCGGCTCGGGCGGTACCTCCGACGATTCGGGCGGTACCTCCGGCCGACTATCGGTCGAAAATTTTCAAAGTCCCACGGCTCCGGGCGGCACCTCCGAAACGTTTCCGAGCGATTTGCGTCTAAGCGATGAGCGATACGGTGAAATGCTTCGAACGAATGTTTCATGATTTTCGACGGGCTATACGACCCCGTTATCAGATTTACGGTAAATGACGCATTTCTCGAAATTTCCGTTTCCGACGCATATTTTTTCATCATTTCGCAAAATCTGTACGCACATTCACAGAGCACGTTAAAAACCACGAAACATTCGTTCGGAACGGTTAATCGTATCTATCACCGTTTCGGTACAAAAAGCGACAAACCGGCTCGGGCGGTACCTCCGACGATTCGGGCGGTACCTCCGGCCGACTATCGGTCGAAAATTTTCAGTCCCACGGCTCCGGGCGGCACCTCCGAAACGTTTCCGAGCGATTTGCGTCTAAGCGATGAGCGATACGGTGAAATGCTTCGAACGAATGTTTCATGATTTTCGACGGGCTATACGACCCCGTTATCAGATTTACGGTAAATGACGCATTTCTCGAAATTTCCGTTTCCGACGCATATTTTTTCATCATTTCGCAAAATCTGTACGCACATTCACAGAGCACGTTAAAAACCACGAAACATTCGTTCGGAACGGTTAATCGTATCTATCACCGTTTCGGTACAAAAAGCGACAAACCGGCTCGGGCGGTACCTCCGACGATTCGGGCGGTACCTCCGGCCGACTATCGGTCGAAAATTTTCAAAGTCCCACGGCTCCGGGCGGCACCTCCGAAACGTTTCCGAGCGATTTGCGTCTAAGCGATGAGCGATACGGTGAAATGCTTCGAACGAATGTTTCATGATTTTCGACGGGCTATACGACCCCGTTATCAGATTTACGGTAAATGACGCATTTCTCGAAATTTCCGTTTCCGACGCATATTTTTTCATCATTTCGCAAAATCTGTACGCACATTCACAGAGCACGTTAAAAACCACGAAACATTCGTTCGGAACGGTTAATCGTATCTATCACCGTTTCGGTACAAAAAGCGACAAACCGGCTCGGGCGGTACCTCCGACGATTCGGGCGGTACCTCCGGCCGACTATCGGTCGAAAATTTTCAAAGTCCCACGGCTCCGGGCGGCACCTCCGAAACGTTTCCGAGCGATTTGCGTCTAAGCGATGAGCGATACGGTGAAATGCTTCGAACGAATGTTTCATGATTTTCGACGGGCTATACGACCCCGTTATCAGATTTACGGTAAATGACGCATTTCTCGAAATTTCCGTTTCCGACGCATATTTTTTCATCATTTCGCAAAATCTGTACGCACATTCACAGAGCACGTTAAAAACCACGAAACATTCGTTCGGAACGGTTAATCGTATCTATCACCGTTTCGGTACAAAAAGCGACAAACCGGCTCGGGCGGTACCTCCGACGATTCGGGCGGTACCTCCGGCCGACTATCGGTCGAAAATTTTCAAAGTCCCACGGCTCCGGGCGGCACCTCCGAAACGTTTCCGAGCGATTTGCGTCTAAGCGATGAGCGATACGGTGAAATGCTTCGAACGAATGTTTCATGATTTTCGACGGGCTATACGACCCCGTTATCAGATTTACGGTAAATGACGCATTTCTCGAAATTTCCGTTTCCGACGCATATTTTTTCATCATTTCGCAAAATCTGTACGCACATTCACAGAGCACGTTAAAAACCACGAAACATTCGTTCGGAACGGTTAATCGTATCTATCACCGTTTCGGTACAAAAAGCGACAAACCGGCTCGGGCGGTACCTCCGACGATTCGGGCGGTACCTCCGGCCGACTATCGGTCGAAAATTTTCAAAGTCCCACGGCTCCGGGCGGCACCTCCGAAACGTTTCCGAGCGATTTGCGTCTAAGCGATGAGCGATACGGTGAAATGCTTCGAACGAATGTTTCATGATTTTCGACGGGCTATACGACCCCGTTATCAGATTTACGGTAAATGACGCATTTCTCGAAATTTCCGTTTCCGACGCATATTTTTTCATCATTTCGCAAAATCTGTACGCACATTCACAGAGCACGTTAAAAACCACGAAACATTCGTTCGGAACGGTTAATCGTAACTATCACCGTTTCGGTACAAAAAGCGACAAACCAGCTCGGGCGGTACCTCCGACGATTCGGGCGGTACCTCCGGCCGACTATCGGTCGAAAATTTTCAAAGTCCCACGGCTCCGGGCGGCACCTCCGAAACGTTTCCGAGCGATTTGCGTCTAAGCGATGAGCGATACGGTGAAATGCTTCGAACGAATGTTTCATGATTTTCGACGGGCTATACGACCCCGTTATCAGATTTACGGTAAATGACGCATTTCTCGAAATTTCCGTTTCCGACGCATATTTTTTCATCATTTCGCTAAATCTGTACGCACATTCACAGAGCACGTTAAAAACCACGAAACATTCGTTCGGAACGGTTAATCGTAACTATCACCGTTTCGGTACAAAAAGCGACAAACCGGCTCGGGCGGTACCTCCGACGATTCGGGCGGTACCTCCGGCCGACTATCGGTCGAAAATTTTCAAAGTCCCACGGCTCCGGGCGGCACCTCCGAAACGTTTCCGAGCGATTTGCGTCTAAGCGATGAGCGATACGGTGAAATGCTTCGAACGAATGTTTCATGATTTTCGGCGGGCTATACGACCCCGTTATCAGATTTACGGTAAATGACGCATTTCTCGAAATTTCCGTTTCCGACGCATATTTTTTCATCATTTCGCAAAATCTGTACGCACATTCACAGAGCACGTTAAAAACCACGAAACATTCGTTCGGAACGGTTAATCGTATCTATCACCGTTTCGGTACAAAAAGCGACAAACCGGCTCGGGCGGTACCTCCGACGATTCGGGCGGTACCTCCGGCCGACTATCGGTCGAAAATTTTCAAAGTCCCACGGCTCCGGGCGGCACCTCCGAAACGTTTCCGAGCGATTTGCGTCTAAGCGATGAGCGATACGGTGAAATGCTTCGAACGAATGTTTCATGATTTTCGACGGACTATACGACCCCGTTATCAGATTTACGGTAAATGACGCATTTCTCGAAATTTCCGTTTCCGACGCATATTTTTTCATCATTTCGCAAAATCTGTACGCACATTCACAGAGCACGTTAAAAACCACGAAACATTCGTTCGGAACGGTTAATCGTATCTATCACCGTTTCGGTACAAAAAGCGACAAACCGGCTCGGGCGGTACCTCCGACGATTCGGGCGGTACCTCCGGCCGACTATCGGTCGAAAATTTTCAAAGTCCCACGGCTCCGGGCGGCACCTCCGAAACGTTTCCGAGCGATTTGCGTCTAAGCGATGAGCGATACGGTGAAATGCTTCGAACGAATGTTTCATGATTTTCGACGGGCTATACGACCCCGTTATCAGATTTACGGTAAATGACGCATTTCTCGAAATTTCCGTTTCCGACGCATATTTTTTCATCATTTCGCAAAATCTGTACGCACATTCACAGAGCACGTTAAAAACCACGAAACATTCGTTCGGAACGGTTAATCGTATCTATCACCGTTTCGGTACAAAAAGCGACAAACCGGCTCGGGCGGTACCTCCGACGATTCGGGCGGTACCTCCGGCCGACTATCGGTCGAAAATTTTCAAAGTCCCACGGCTCCGGGCGGCACCTCCGAAACGTTTCCGAGCGATTTGCGTCTAAGCGATGAGCGATACGGTGAAATGCTTCGAACGAATGTTTCATGATTTTCGACGGGCTATACGACCCCGTTATCAGATTTACGGTAAATGACGCATTTCTCGAAATTTCCGTTTCCGACGCATATTTTTTCATCATTTCGCTAAATCTGTACGCACATTCACAGAGCACGTTAAAAACCACGAAACATTCGTTCGGAACGGTTAATCGTATCTATCACCGTTTCGGTACAAAAAGCGACAAACCGGCTCGGGCGGTACCTCCGACGATTCGGGCGGTACCTCCGGCCGACTATCGGTCGAAAATTTTCAAAGTCCCACGGCTCCGGGCGGCACCTCCGAAACGTTTCCGAGCGATTTGCGTCTAAGCGATGAGCGATACGGTGAAATGCTTCGAACGAATGTTTCATGATTTTCGACGGGCTATACGACCCCGTTATCAGATTTACGGTAAATGACGCATTTCTCGAAATTTCCGTTTCCGACGCATATTTTTTCATCATTTCGCAAAATCTGTACGCACATTCACAGAGCACGTTAAAAACCACGAAACATTCGTTCGGAACGGTTAATCGTATCTATCACCGTTTCGGTACAAAAAGCGACAAACCGGCTCGGGCGGTACCTCCGACGATTCGGGCGGTACCTCCGGCCGACTATCGGTCGAAAATTTTCAAAGTCCCACGGCTCCGGGCGGCACCTCCGAAACGTTTCCGAGCGATTTGCGTCTAAGCGATGAGCGATACGGTGAAATGCTTCGAACGAATGTTTCATGATTTTCGACGGGCTATACGACCCCGTTATCAGATTTACGGTAAATGACGCATTTCTCGAAATTTCCGTTTCCGACGCATATTTTTTCATCATTTCGCAAAATCTGTACGCACATTCACAGAGCACGTTAAAAACCACGAAACATTCGTTCGGAACGGTTAATCGTATCTATCACCGTTTCGGTACAAAAAGCGACAAACCGGCTCGGGCGGTACCTCCGACGATTCGGGCGGTACCTCCGGCCGACTATCGGTCGAAAATTTTCAAAGTCCCACGGCTCCGGGCGGCACCTCCGAAACGTTTCCGAGCGATTTGCGTCTAAGCGATGAGCGATACGGTGAAATGCTTCGAACGAATGTTTCATGATTTTCGACGGGCTATACGACCCCGTTATCAGATTTACGGTAAATGACGCATTTCTCGAAATTTCCGTTTCCGACGCATATTTTTTCATCATTTCGCAAAATCTGTACGCACATTCACAGAGCACGTTAAAAACCACGAAACATTCGTTCGGAACGGTTAATCGTATCTATCACCGTTTCGGTACAAAAAGCGACAAACCGGCTCGGGCGGTACCTCCGACGATTCGGGCGGTACCTCCGGCCGACTATCGGTCGAAAATTTTCAAAGTCCCACGGCTCCGGGCGGCACCTCCGAAACGTTTCCGAGCGATTTGCGTCTAAGCGATGAGCGATACGGTGAAATGCTTCGAACGAATGTTTCATGATTTTCGACGGGCTATACGACCCCGTTATCAGATTTACGGTAAATGACGCATTTCTCGAAATTTCCGTTTCCGACGCATATTTTTTCATCATTTCGCAAAATCTGTACGCACATTCACAGAGCACGTTAAAAACCACGAAACATTCGTTCGGAACGGTTAATCGTATCTATCACCGTTTCGGTACAAAAAGCGACAAACCGGCTCGGGCGGTACCTCCGACGATTCGGGCGGTACCTCCGGCCGACTATCGGTCGAAAATTTTCAAAGTCCCACGGCTCCGGGCGGCACCTCCGAAACGTTTCCGAGCGATTTGCGTCTAAGCGATGAGCGATACGGTGAAATGCTTCGAACGAATGTTTCATGATTTTCGACGGGCTATACGACCCCGTTATCAGATTTACGGTAAATGACGCATTTCTCGAAATTTCCGTTTCCGACGCATATTTTTTCATCATTTCGCAAAATCTGTACGCACATTCACAGAGCACGTTAAAAACCACGAAACATTCGTTCGGAACGGTTAATCGTATCTATCACCGTTTCGGTACAAAAAGCGACAAACCGGCTCGGGCGGTACCTCCGACGATTCGGGCGGTACCTCCGGCCGACTATCGGTCGAAAATTTTCAAAGTCCCACGGCTCCGGGCGGCACCTCCGAAACGTTTCCGAGCGATTTGCGTCTAAGCGATGAGCGATACGGTGAAATGCTTCGAACGAATGTTTCATGATTTTCGACGGGCTATACGACCCCGTTATCAGATTTACGGTAAATGACGCATTTCTCGAAATTTCCGTTTCCGACGCATATTTTTTCATCATTTCGCAAAATCTGTACGCACATTCACAGAGCACGTTAAAAACCACGAAACATTCGTTCGGAACGGTTAATCGTAACTATCACCGTTTCGGTACAAAAAGCGACAAACCGGCTCGGGCGGTACCTCCGACGATTCGGGCGGTACCTCCGGCCGACTATCGGTCGAAAATTTTCAAAGTCCCACGGCTCCGGGCGGCACCTCCGAAACGTTTCCGAGCGATTTGCGTCTAAGCGATGAGCGATACGGTGAAATGCTTCGAACGAATGTTTCATGATTTTCGACGGGCTATACGACCCCGTTATCAGATTTACGGTAAATGACGCATTTCTCGAAATTTCCGTTTCCGACGCATATTTTTTCATCATTTCGCAAAATCTGTACGCACATTCACAGAGCACGTTAAAAACCACGAAACATTCGTTCGGAACGGTTAATCGTAACTATCACCGTTTCGGTACAAAAAGCGACAAACCGGCTCGGGCGGTACCTCCGACGATTCGGGCGGTACCTCCGGCCGACTATCGGTCGAAAATTTTCAAAGTCCCACGACTCCGGGCGGCACCTCCGAAACGTTTCCGAGCGATTTGCGTCTAAGCGATGAGCGATACGGTGAAATGCTTCGAACGAATGTTTCATGATTTTCGACGGGCTATACGACCCCGTTATCAGATTTACGGTAAATGACGCATTTCTCGAAATTTCCGTTTCCGACGCATATTTTTTCATCATTTCGCTAAATCTGTACGCACATTCACAGAGCACGTTAAAAACCACGAAACATTCGTTCGGAACGGTTAATCGTATCTATCACCGTTTCGGTACAAAAAGCGACAAACCGGCTCGGGCGGTACCTCCGACGATTCGGGCGGTACCTCCGGCCGACTATCGGTCGAAAATTTTCAAAGTCCCACGGCTCCGGGCGGCACCTCCGAAACGTTTCCGAGCGATTTGCGTCTAAGCGATGAGCGATACGGTGAAATGCTTCGAACGAATGTTTCATGATTTTCGACGGGCTATACGACCCCGTTATCAGATTTACGGTAAATGACGCATTTCTCGAAATTTCCGTTTCCGACGCATATTTTTTCATCATTTCGCAAAATCTGTACGCACATTCACAGAGCACGTTAAAAACCACGAAACATTCGTTCGGAACGGTTAATCGTATCTATCACCGTTTCGGTACAAAAAGCGACAAACCGGCTCGGGCGGTACCTCCGACGATTCGGGCGGTACCTCCGGCCGACTATCGGTCGAAAATTTTCAAAGTCCCACGGCTCCGGGCGGCACCTCCGAAACGTTTCCGAGCGATTTGCGTCTAAGCGATGAGCGATACGGTGAAATGCTTCGAACGAATGTTTCATGATTTTCGACGGGCTATACGACCCCGTTATCAGATTTACGGTAAATGACGCATTTCTCGAAATTTCCGTTTCCGACGCATATTTTTTCATCATTTCGCAAAATCTGTACGCACATTCACAGAGCACGTTAAAAACCACGAAACATTCGTTCGGAACGGTTAATCGTATCTATCACCGTTTCGGTACAAAAAGCGACAAACCGGCTCGGGCGGTACCTCCGACGATTCGGGCGGTACCTCCGGCCGACTATCGGTCGAAAATTTTCAAAGTCCCACGGCTCCGGGCGGCACCTCCGAAACGTTTCCGAGCGATTTGCGTCTAAGCGATGAGCGATACGGTGAAATGCTTCGAACGAATGTTTCATGATTTTCGACGGGCTATACGACCCCGTTATCAGATTTACGGTAAATGACGCATTTCTCGAAATTTCCGTTTCCGACGCATATTTTTTCATCATTTCGCAAAATCTGTACGCACATTCACAGAGCACGTTAAAAACCACGAAACATTCGTTCGGAACGGTTAATCGTATCTATCACCGTTTCGGTACAAAAAGCGACAAACCGGCTCGGGCGGTACCTCCGACGATTCGGGCGGTACCTCCGGCCGACTATCGGTCGAAAATTTTCAAAGTCCCACGGCTCCGGGCGGCACCTCCGAAACGTTTCCGAGCGATTTGCGTCTAAGCGATGAGCGATACGGTGAAATGCTTCGAACGAATGTTTCATGATTTTCGACGGGCTATACGACCCCGTTATCAGATTTACGGTAAATGACGCATTTCTCGAAATTTCCGTTTCCGACGCATATTTTTTCATCATTTCGCAAAATCTGTACGCACATTCACAGAGCACGTTAAAAACCACGAAACATTCGTTCGGAACGGTTAATCGTATCTATCACCGTTTCGGTACAAAAAGCGACAAACCGGCTCGGGCGGTACCTCCGACGATTCGGGCGGTACCTCCGGCCGACTATCGGTCGAAAATTTTCAAAGTCCCACGGCTCCGGGCGGCACCTCCGAAACGTTTCCGAGCGATTTGCGTCTAAGCGATGAGCGATACGGTGAAATGCTTCGAACGAATGTTTCATGATTTTCGACGGGCTATACGACCCCGTTATCAGATTTACGGTAAATGACGCATTTCTCGAAATTTCCGTTTCCGACGCATATTTTTTCATCATTTCGCAAAATCTGTACGCACATTCACAGAGCACGTTAAAAACCACGAAACATTCGTTCGGAACGGTTAATCGTAACTATCACCGTTTCGGTACAAAAAGCGACAAACCGGCTCGGGCGGTACCTCCGACGATTCGGGCGGTACCTCCGGCCGACTATCGGTCGAAAATTTTCAAAGTCCCACGGCTCCGGGCGGCACCTCCGAAACGTTTCCGAGCGATTTGCGTCTAAGCGATGAGCGATACGGTGAAATGCTTCGAACGAATGTTTCATGATTTTCGACGGGCTATACGACCCCGTTATCAGATTTACGGTAAATGACGCATTTCTCGAAATTTCCGTTTCCGACGCATATTTTTTCATCATTTCGCAAAATCTGTACGCACATTCACAGAGCACGTTAAAAACCACGAAACATTCGTTCGGAACGGTTAATCGTAACTATCACCGTTTCGGTACAAAAAGCGACAAACCGGCTCGGGCGGTACCTCCGACGATTCGGGCGGTACCTCCGGCCGACTATCGGTCGAAAATTTTCAAAGTCCCACGACTCCGGGCGGCACCTCCGAAACGTTTCCGAGCGATTTGCGTCTAAGCGATGAGCGATACGGTGAAATGCTTCGAACGAATGTTTCATGATTTTCGACGGGCTATACGACCCCGTTATCAGATTTACGGTAAATGACGCATTTCTCGAAATTTCCGTTTCCGACGCATATTTTTTCATCATTTCGCTAAATCTGTACGCACATTCACAGAGCACGTTAAAAACCACGAAACATTCGTTCGGAACGGTTAATCGTATCTATCACCGTTTCGGTACAAAAAGCGACAAACCGGCTCGGGCGGTACCTCCGACGATTCGGGCGGTACCTCCGGCCGACTATCGGTCGAAAATTTTCAAAGTCCCACGGCTCCGGGCGGCACCTCCGAAACGTTTCCGAGCGATTTGCGTCTAAGCGATGAGCGATACGGTGAAATGCTTCGAACGAATGTTTCATGATTTTCGACGGACTATACGACCCCGTTATCAGATTTACGGTAAATGACGCATTTCTCGAAATTTCCGTTTCCGACGCATATTTTTTCATCATTTCGCAAAATCTGTACGCACATTCACAGAGCACGTTAAAAACCACGAAACATTCGTTCGGAACGGTTAATCGTATCTATCACCGTTTCGGTACAAAAAGCGACAAACCGGCTCGGGCGGTACCTCCGACGATTCGGGCGGTACCTCCGGCCGACTATCGGTCGAAAATTTTCAAAGTCCCACGGCTCCGGGCGGCACCTCCGAAACGTTTCCGAGCGATTTGCGTCTAAGCGATGAGCGATACGGTGAAATGCTTCGAACGAATGTTTCATGATTTTCGACGGGCTATACGACCCCGTTATCAGATTTACGGTAAATGACGCATTTCTCGAAATTTCCGTTTCCGACGCATATTTTTTCATCATTTCGCAAAATCTGTACGCACATTCACAGAGCACGTTAAAAACCACGAAACATTCGTTCGGAACGGTTAATCGTATCTATCACCGTTTCGGTACAAAAAGCGACAAACCGGCTCGGGCGGTACCTCCGACGATTCGGGCGGTACCTCCGGCCGACTATCGGTCGAAAATTTTCAAAGTCCCACGGCTCCGGGCGGCACCTCCGAAACGTTTCCGAGCGATTTGCGTCTAAGCGATGAGCGATACGGTGAAATGCTTCGAACGAATGTTTCATGATTTTCGACGGGCTATACGACCCCGTTATCAGATTTACGGTAAATGACGCATTTCTCGAAATTTCCGTTTCCGACGCATATTTTTTCATCATTTCGCTAAATCTGTACGCACATTCACAGAGCACGTTAAAAACCACGAAACATTCGTTCGGAACGGTTAATCGTAACTATCACCGTTTCGGTACAAAAAGCGACAAACCGGCTCGGGCGGTACCTCCGACGATTCGGGCGGTACCTCCGGCCGACTATCGGTCGAAAATTTTCAAAGTCCCACGACTCCGGGCGGCACCTCCGAAACGTTTCCGAGCGATTTGCGTCTAAGCGATGAGCGATACGG
Source organism: Lasius fuliginosus (assembly GCA_949152495.1). NCBI lineage: Eukaryota > Metazoa > Arthropoda > Insecta > Hymenoptera > Formicidae > Lasius > Lasius fuliginosus. Next base: position 81,214 of record CASCJU010000163.1, on the reverse strand, counting down.
TGAAATGCTTCGAACGAATGTTTCATGATTTTCGACGGGCTATACGACCCCGTTATCAGATTTACGGTAAATGACGCATTTCTCGAAATTTCCGTTTCCGACGCATATTTTTTCATCATTTCGCAAAATCTGTACGCACATTCACAGAGCACGTTAAAAACCACGAAACATTCGTTCGGAACGGTTAATCGTATCTATCACCGTTTCGGTACAAAAAGCGACAAGCCGGCTCGGGCGGTACCTCCGACGATTCGGGCGGTACCTCCGGCCGACTATCGGTCGAAAATTTTCAAAGTCCCACGGCTCCGGGCGGCACCTCCGAAACGTTTCCGAGCGATTTGCGTCTAAGCGATGAGCGATACGGTGAAATGCTTCGAACGAATGTTTCATGATTTTCGACGGGCTATACGACCCCGTTATCAGATTTACGGTAAATGACGCATTTCTCGAAATTTCCGTTTCCGACGCATATTTTTTCATCATTTCGCAAAATCTGTACGCACATTCACAGAGCACGTTAAAAACCACGAAACATTCGTTCGGAACGGTTAATCGTATCTATCACCGTTTCGGTACAAAAAGCGACAAACCGGCTCGGGCGGTACCTCCGACGATTCGGGCGGTACCTCCGGCCGACTATCGGTCGAAAATTTTCAAAGTCCCACGGCTCCGGGCGGCACCTCCGAAACGTTTCCGAGCGATTTGCGTCTAAGCGATGAGCGATACGGTGAAATGCTTCGAACGAATGTTTCATGATTTTCGACGGGCTATACGACCCCGTTATCAGATTTACGGTAAATGACGCATTTCTCGAAATTTCCGTTTCCGACGCATATTTTTTCATCATTTCGCAAAATCTGTACGCACATTCACAGAGCACGTTAAAAACCACGAAACATTCGTTCGGAACGGTTAATCGTATCTATCACCGTTTCGGTACAAAAAGCGACAAACCGGCTCGGGCGGTACCTCCGACGATTCGGGCGGTACCTCCGGCCGACTATCGGTCGAAAATTTTCAAAGTCCCACGGCTCCGGGCGGCACCTCCGAAACGTTTCCGAGCGATTTGCGTCTAAGCGATGAGCGATACGGTGAAATGCTTCGAACGAATGTTTCATGATTTTCGACGGGCTATACGACCCCGTTATCAGATTTACGGTAAATGACGCATTTCTCGAAATTTCCGTTTCCGACGCATATTTTTTCATCATTTCGCAAAATCTGTACGCACATTCACAGAGCACGTTAAAAACCACGAAACATTCGTTCGGAACGGTTAATCGTATCTATCACCGTTTCGGTACAAAAAGCGACAAACCGGCTCGGGCGGTACCTCCGACGATTCGGGCGGTACCTCCGGCCGACTATCGGTCGAAAATTTTCAAAGTCCCACGGCTCCGGGCGGCACCTCCGAAACGTTTCCGAGCGATTTGCGTCTAAGCGATGAGCGATACGGTGAAATGCTTCGAACGAATGTTTCATGATTTTCGACGGGCTATACGACCCCGTTATCAGATTTACGGTAAATGACGCATTTCTCGAAATTTCCGTTTCCGACGCATATTTTTTCATCATTTCGCAAAATCTGTACGCACATTCACAGAGCACGTTAAAAACCACGAAACATTCGTTCGGAACGGTTAATCGTATCTATCACCGTTTCGGTACAAAAAGCGACAAACCGGCTCGGGCGGTACCTCCGACGATTCGGGCGGTACCTCCGGCCGACTATCGGTCGAAAATTTTCAAAGTCCCACGGCTCCGGGCGGCACCTCCGAAACGTTTCCGAGCGATTTGCGTCTAAGCGATGAGCGATACGGTGAAATGCTTCGAACGAATGTTTCATGATTTTCGACGGGCTATACGACCCCGTTATCAGATTTACGGTAAATGACGCATTTCTCGAAATTTCCGTTTCCGACGCATATTTTTTCATCATTTCGCAAAATCTGTACGCACATTCACAGAGCACGTTAAAAACCACGAAACATTCGTTCGGAACGGTTAATCGTATCTATCACCGTTTCGGTACAAAAAGCGACAAACCGGCTCGGGCGGTACCTCCGACGATTCGGGCGGTACCTCCGGCCGACTATCGGTCGAAAATTTTCAAAGTCCCACGGCTCCGGGCGGCACCTCCGAAACGTTTCCGAGCGATTTGCGTCTAAGCGATGAGCGATACGGTGAAATGCTTCGAACGAATGTTTCATGATTTTCGACGGGCTATACGACCCCGTTATCAGATTTACGGTAAATGACGCATTTCTCGAAATTTCCGTTTCCGACGCATATTTTTTCATCATTTCGCAAAATCTGTACGCACATTCACAGAGCACGTTAAAAACCACGAAACATTCGTTCGGAACGGTTAATCGTAACTATCACCGTTTCGGTACAAAAAGCGACAAACCAGCTCGGGCGGTACCTCCGACGATTCGGGCGGTACCTCCGGCCGACTATCGGTCGAAAATTTTCAAAGTCCCACGGCTCCGGGCGGCACCTCCGAAACGTTTCCGAGCGATTTGCGTCTAAGCGATGAGCGATACGGTGAAATGCTTCGAACGAATGTTTCATGATTTTCGACGGGCTATACGACCCCGTTATCAGATTTACGGTAAATGACGCATTTCTCGAAATTTCCGTTTCCGACGCATATTTTTTCATCATTTCGCTAAATCTGTACGCACATTCACAGAGCACGTTAAAAACCACGAAACATTCGTTCGGAACGGTTAATCGTAACTATCACCGTTTCGGTACAAAAAGCGACAAACCGGCTCGGGCGGTACCTCCGACGATTCGGGCGGTACCTCCGGCCGACTATCGGTCGAAAATTTTCAAAGTCCCACGGCTCCGGGCGGCACCTCCGAAACGTTTCCGAGCGATTTGCGTCTAAGCGATGAGCGATACGGTGAAATGCTTCGAACGAATGTTTCATGATTTTCGACGGGCTATACGACCCCGTTATCAGATTTACGGTAAATGACGCATTTCTCGAAATTTCCGTTTCCGACGCATATTTTTTCATCATTTCGCAAAATCTGTACGCACATTCACAGAGCACGTTAAAAACCACGAAACATTCGTTCGGAACGGTTAATCGTATCTATCACCGTTTCGGTACAAAAAGCGACAAACCGGCTCGGGCGGTACCTCCGACGATTCGGGCGGTACCTCCGGCCGACTATCGGTCGAAAATTTTCAAAGTCCCACGGCTCCGGGCGGCACCTCCGAAACGTTTCCGAGCGATTTGCGTCTAAGCGATGAGCGATACGGTGAAATGCTTCGAACGAATGTTTCATGATTTTCGACGGGCTATACGACCCCGTTATCAGATTTACGGTAAATGACGCATTTCTCGAAATTTCCGTTTCCGACGCATATTTTTTCATCATTTCGCAAAATCTGTACGCACATTCACAGAGCACGTTAAAAACCACGAAACATTCGTTCGGAACGGTTAATCGTATCTATCACCGTTTCGGTACAAAAAGCGACAAACCGGCTCGGGCGGTACCTCCGACGATTCGGGCGGTACCTCCGGCCGACTATCGGTCGAAAATTTTCAGTCCCACGGCTCCGGGCGGCACCTCCGAAACGTTTCCGAGCGATTTGCGTCTAAGCGATGAGCGATACGGTGAAATGCTTCGAACGAATGTTTCATGATTTTCGACGGGCTATACGACCCCGTTATCAGATTTACGGTAAATGACGCATTTCTCGAAATTTCCGTTTCCGACGCATATTTTTTCATCATTTCGCAAAATCTGTACGCACATTCACAGAGCACGTTAAAAACCACGAAACATTCGTTCGGAACGGTTAATCGTATCTATCACCGTTTCGGTACAAAAAGCGACAAACCGGCTCGGGCGGTACCTCCGACGATTCGGGCGGTACCTCCGGCCGACTATCGGTCGAAAATTTTCAAAGTCCCACGGCTCCGGGCGGCACCTCCGAAACGTTTCCGAGCGATTTGCGTCTAAGCGATGAGCGATACGGTGAAATGCTTCGAACGAATGTTTCATGATTTTCGACGGGCTATACGACCCCGTTATCAGATTTACGGTAAATGACGCATTTCTCGAAATTTCCGTTTCCGACGCATATTTTTTCATCATTTCGCAAAATCTGTACGCACATTCACAGAGCACGTTAAAAACCACGAAACATTCGTTCGGAACGGTTAATCGTATCTATCACCGTTTCGGTACAAAAAGCGACAAACCGGCTCGGGCGGTACCTCCGACGATTCGGGCGGTACCTCCGGCCGACTATCGGTCGAAAATTTTCAAAGTCCCACGGCTCCGGGCGGCACCTCCGAAACGTTTCCGAGCGATTTGCGTCTAAGCGATGAGCGATACGGTGAAATGCTTCGAACGAATGTTTCATGATTTTCGACGGGCTATACGACCCCGTTATCAGATTTACGGTAAATGACGCATTTCTCGAAATTTCCGTTTCCGACGCATATTTTTTCATCATTTCGCAAAATCTGTACGCACATTCACAGAGCACGTTAAAAACCACGAAACATTCGTTCGGAACGGTTAATCGTATCTATCACCGTTTCGGTACAAAAAGCGACAAACCGGCTCGGGCGGTACCTCCGACGATTCGGGCGGTACCTCCGGCCGACTATCGGTCGAAAATTTTCAAAGTCCCACGGCTCCGGGCGGCACCTCCGAAACGTTTCCGAGCGATTTGCGTCTAAGCGATGAGCGATACGGTGAAATGCTTCGAACGAATGTTTCATGATTTTCGACGGGCTATACGACCCCGTTATCAGATTTACGGTAAATGACGCATTTCTCGAAATTTCCGTTTCCGACGCATATTTTTTCATCATTTCGCAAAATCTGTACGCACATTCACAGAGCACGTTAAAAACCACGAAACATTCGTTCGGAACGGTTAATCGTATCTATCACCGTTTCGGTACAAAAAGCGACAAACCGGCTCGGGCGGTACCTCCGACGATTCGGGCGGTACCTCCGGCCGACTATCGGTCGAAAATTTTCAAAGTCCCACGGCTCCGGGCGGCACCTCCGAAACGTTTCCGAGCGATTTGCGTCTAAGCGATGAGCGATACGGTGAAATGCTTCGAACGAATGTTTCATGATTTTCGACGGGCTATACGACCCCGTTATCAGATTTACGGTAAATGACGCATTTCTCGAAATTTCCGTTTCCGACGCATATTTTTTCATCATTTCGCAAAATCTGTACGCACATTCACAGAGCACGTTAAAAACCACGAAACATTCGTTCGGAACGGTTAATCGTAACTATCACCGTTTCGGTACAAAAAGCGACAAACCAGCTCGGGCGGTACCTCCGACGATTCGGGCGGTACCTCCGGCCGACTATCGGTCGAAAATTTTCAAAGTCCCACGGCTCCGGGCGGCACCTCCGAAACGTTTCCGAGCGATTTGCGTCTAAGCGATGAGCGATACGGTGAAATGCTTCGAACGAATGTTTCATGATTTTCGACGGGCTATACGACCCCGTTATCAGATTTACGGTAAATGACGCATTTCTCGAAATTTCCGTTTCCGACGCATATTTTTTCATCATTTCGCTAAATCTGTACGCACATTCACAGAGCACGTTAAAAACCACGAAACATTCGTTCGGAACGGTTAATCGTAACTATCACCGTTTCGGTACAAAAAGCGACAAACCGGCTCGGGCGGTACCTCCGACGATTCGGGCGGTACCTCCGGCCGACTATCGGTCGAAAATTTTCAAAGTCCCACGGCTCCGGGCGGCACCTCCGAAACGTTTCCGAGCGATTTGCGTCTAAGCGATGAGCGATACGGTGAAATGCTTCGAACGAATGTTTCATGATTTTCGGCGGGCTATACGACCCCGTTATCAGATTTACGGTAAATGACGCATTTCTCGAAATTTCCGTTTCCGACGCATATTTTTTCATCATTTCGCAAAATCTGTACGCACATTCACAGAGCACGTTAAAAACCACGAAACATTCGTTCGGAACGGTTAATCGTATCTATCACCGTTTCGGTACAAAAAGCGACAAACCGGCTCGGGCGGTACCTCCGACGATTCGGGCGGTACCTCCGGCCGACTATCGGTCGAAAATTTTCAAAGTCCCACGGCTCCGGGCGGCACCTCCGAAACGTTTCCGAGCGATTTGCGTCTAAGCGATGAGCGATACGGTGAAATGCTTCGAACGAATGTTTCATGATTTTCGACGGACTATACGACCCCGTTATCAGATTTACGGTAAATGACGCATTTCTCGAAATTTCCGTTTCCGACGCATATTTTTTCATCATTTCGCAAAATCTGTACGCACATTCACAGAGCACGTTAAAAACCACGAAACATTCGTTCGGAACGGTTAATCGTATCTATCACCGTTTCGGTACAAAAAGCGACAAACCGGCTCGGGCGGTACCTCCGACGATTCGGGCGGTACCTCCGGCCGACTATCGGTCGAAAATTTTCAAAGTCCCACGGCTCCGGGCGGCACCTCCGAAACGTTTCCGAGCGATTTGCGTCTAAGCGATGAGCGATACGGTGAAATGCTTCGAACGAATGTTTCATGATTTTCGACGGGCTATACGACCCCGTTATCAGATTTACGGTAAATGACGCATTTCTCGAAATTTCCGTTTCCGACGCATATTTTTTCATCATTTCGCAAAATCTGTACGCACATTCACAGAGCACGTTAAAAACCACGAAACATTCGTTCGGAACGGTTAATCGTATCTATCACCGTTTCGGTACAAAAAGCGACAAACCGGCTCGGGCGGTACCTCCGACGATTCGGGCGGTACCTCCGGCCGACTATCGGTCGAAAATTTTCAAAGTCCCACGGCTCCGGGCGGCACCTCCGAAACGTTTCCGAGCGATTTGCGTCTAAGCGATGAGCGATACGGTGAAATGCTTCGAACGAATGTTTCATGATTTTCGACGGGCTATACGACCCCGTTATCAGATTTACGGTAAATGACGCATTTCTCGAAATTTCCGTTTCCGACGCATATTTTTTCATCATTTCGCTAAATCTGTACGCACATTCACAGAGCACGTTAAAAACCACGAAACATTCGTTCGGAACGGTTAATCGTATCTATCACCGTTTCGGTACAAAAAGCGACAAACCGGCTCGGGCGGTACCTCCGACGATTCGGGCGGTACCTCCGGCCGACTATCGGTCGAAAATTTTCAAAGTCCCACGGCTCCGGGCGGCACCTCCGAAACGTTTCCGAGCGATTTGCGTCTAAGCGATGAGCGATACGGTGAAATGCTTCGAACGAATGTTTCATGATTTTCGACGGGCTATACGACCCCGTTATCAGATTTACGGTAAATGACGCATTTCTCGAAATTTCCGTTTCCGACGCATATTTTTTCATCATTTCGCAAAATCTGTACGCACATTCACAGAGCACGTTAAAAACCACGAAACATTCGTTCGGAACGGTTAATCGTATCTATCACCGTTTCGGTACAAAAAGCGACAACCGGCTCGGGCGGTACCTCCGACGATTCGGGCGGTACCTCCGGCCGACTATCGGTCGAAAATTTTCAAAGTCCCACGGCTCCGGGCGGCACCTCCGAAACGTTTCCGAGCGATTTGCGTCTAAGCGATGAGCGATACGGTGAAATGCTTCGAACGAATGTTTCATGATTTTCGACGGACTATACGACCCCGTTATCAGATTTACGGTAAATGACGCATTTCTCGAAATTTCCGTTTCCGACGCATATTTTTTCATCATTTCGCAAAATCTGTACGCACATTCACAGAGCACGTTAAAAACCACGAAACATTCGTTCGGAACGGTTAATCGTATCTATCACCGTTTCGGTACAAAAAGCGACAAACCGGCTCGGGCGGTACCTCCGACGATTCGGGCGGTACCTCCGGCCGACTATCGGTCGAAAATTTTCAAAGTCCCACGGCTCCGGGCGGCACCTCCGAAACGTTTCCGAGCGATTTGCGTCTAAGCGATGAGCGATACGGTGAAATGCTTCGAACGAATGTTTCATGATTTTCGACGGGCTATACGACCCCGTTATCAGATTTACGGTAAATGACGCATTTCTCGAAATTTCCGTTTCCGACGCATATTTTTTCATCATTTCGCAAAATCTGTACGCACATTCACAGAGCACGTTAAAAACCACGAAACATTCGTTCGGAACGGTTAATCGTATCTATCACCGTTTCGGTACAAAAAGCGACAAACCGGCTCGGGCGGTACCTCCGACGATTCGGGCGGTACCTCCGGCCGACTATCGGTCGAAAATTTTCAAAGTCCCACGGCTCCGGGCGGCACCTCCGAAACGTTTCCGAGCGATTTGCGTCTAAGCGATGAGCGATACGGTGAAATGCTTCGAACGAATGTTTCATGATTTTCGACGGGCTATACGACCCCGTTATCAGATTTACGGTAAATGACGCATTTCTCGAAATTTCCGTTTCCGACGCATATTTTTTCATCATTTCGCAAAATCTGTACGCACATTCACAGAGCACGTTAAAAACCACGAAACATTCGTTCGGAACGGTTAATCGTATCTATCACCGTTTCGGTACAAAAAGCGACAAACCGGCTCGGGCGGTACCTCCGACGATTCGGGCGGTACCTCCGGCCGACTATCGGTCGAAAATTTTCAAAGTCCCACGGCTCCGGGCGGCACCTCCGAAACGTTTCCGAGCGATTTGCGTCTAAGCGATGAGCGATACGGTGAAATGCTTCGAACGAATGTTTCATGATTTTCGACGGGCTATACGACCCCGTTATCAGATTTACGGTAAATGACGCATTTCTCGAAATTTCCGTTTCCGACGCATATTTTTTCATCATTTCGCAAAATCTGTACGCACATTCACAGAGCACGTTAAAAACCACGAAACATTCGTTCGGAACGGTTAATCGTATCTATCACCGTTTCGGTACAAAAAGCGACAAACCGGCTCGGGCGGTACCTCCGACGATTCGGGCGGTACCTCCGGCCGACTATCGGTCGAAAATTTTCAAAGTCCCACGGCTCCGGGCGGCACCTCCGAAACGTTTCCGAGCGATTTGCGTCTAAGCGATGAGCGATACGGTGAAATGCTTCGAACGAATGTTTCATGATTTTCGACGGGCTATACGACCCCGTTATCAGATTTACGGTAAATGACGCATTTCTCGAAATTTCCGTTTCCGACGCATATTTTTTCATCATTTCGCAAAATCTGTACGCACATTCACAGAGCACGTTAAAAACCACGAAACATTCGTTCGGAACGGTTAATCGTATCTATCACCGTTTCGGTACAAAAAGCGACAAGCCGGCTCGGGCGGTACCTCCGACGATTCGGGCGGTACCTCCGGCCGACTATCGGTCGAAAATTTTCAAAGTCCCACGGCTCCGGGCGGCACCTCCGAAACGTTTCCGAGCGATTTGCGTCTAAGCGATGAGCGATACGGTGAAATGCTTCGAACGAATGTTTCATGATTTTCGACGGGCTATACGACCCCGTTATCAGATTTACGGTAAATGACGCATTTCTCGAAATTTCCGTTTCCGACGCATATTTTTTCATCATTTCGCAAAATCTGTACGCACATTCACAGAGCACGTTAAAAACCACGAAACATTCGTTCGGAACGGTTAATCGTATCTATCACCGTTTCGGTACAAAAAGCGACAAACCGGCTCGGGCGGTACCTCCGACGATTCGGGCGGTACCTCCGGCCGACTATCGGTCGAAAATTTTCAAAGTCCCACGGCTCCGGGCGGCACCTCCGAAACGTTTCCGAGCGATTTGCGTCTAAGCGATGAGCGATACGGTGAAATGCTTCGAACGAATGTTTCATGATTTTCGACGGGCTATACGACCCCGTTATCAGATTTACGGTAAATGACGCATTTCTCGAAATTTCCGTTTCCGACGCATATTTTTTCATCATTTCGCAAAATCTGTACGCACATTCACAGAGCACGTTAAAAACCACGAAACATTCGTTCGGAACGGTTAATCGTATCTATCACCGTTTCGGTACAAAAAGCGACAAACCGGCTCGGGCGGTACCTCCGACGATTCGGGCGGTACCTCCGGCCGACTATCGGTCGAAAATTTTCAAAGTCCCACGGCTCCGGGCGGCACCTCCGAAACGTTTCCGAGCGATTTGCGTCTAAGCGATGAGCGATACGGTGAAATGCTTCGAACGAATGTTTCATGATTTTCGACGGGCTATACGACCCCGTTATCAGATTTACGGTAAATGACGCATTTCTCGAAATTTCCGTTTCCGACGCATATTTTTTCATCATTTCGCAAAATCTGTACGCACATTCACAGAGCACGTTAAAAACCACGAAACATTCGTTCGGAACGGTTAATCGTATCTATCACCGTTTCGGTACAAAAAGCGACAAACCGGCTCGGGCGGTACCTCCGACGATTCGGGCGGTACCTCCGGCCGACTATCGGTCGAAAATTTTCAAAGTCCCACGGCTCCGGGCGGCACCTCCGAAACGTTTCCGAGCGATTTGCGTCTAAGCGATGAGCGATACGGTGAAATGCTTCGAACGAATGTTTCATGATTTTCGACGGGCTATACGACCCCGTTATCAGATTTACGGTAAATGACGCATTTCTCGAAATTTCCGTTTCCGACGCATATTTTTTCATCATTTCGCAAAATCTGTACGCACATTCACAGAGCACGTTAAAAACCACGAAACATTCGTTCGGAACGGTTAATCGTATCTATCACCGTTTCGGTACAAAAAGCGACAAACCGGCTCGGGCGGTACCTCCGACGATTCGGGCGGTACCTCCGGCCGACTATCGGTCGAAAATTTTCAAAGTCCCACGGCTCCGGGCGGCACCTCCGAAACGTTTCCGAGCGATTTGCGTCTAAGCGATGAGCGATACGGTGAAATGCTTCGAACGAATGTTTCATGATTTTCGACGGGCTATACGACCCCGTTATCAGATTTACGGTAAATGACGCATTTCTCGAAATTTCCGTTTCCGACGCATATTTTTTCATCATTTCGCAAAATCTGTACGCACATTCACAGAGCACGTTAAAAACCACGAAACATTCGTTCGGAACGGTTAATCGTATCTATCACCGTTTCGGTACAAAAAGCGACAAACCGGCTCGGGCGGTACCTCCGACGATTCGGGCGGTACCTCCGGCCGACTATCGGTCGAAAATTTTCAATGTCCCACGGCTCCGGGCGGCACCTCCGAAACGTTTCCGAGCGATTTGCGTCTAAGCGATGAGCGATACGGTGAAATGCTTCGAACGAATGTTTCATGATTTTCGACGGGCTATACGACCCCGTTATCAGATTTACGGTAAATGACGCATTTCTCGAAATTTCCGTTTCCGACGCATATTTTTTCATCATTTCGCAAAATCTGTACGCACATTCACAGAGCACGTTAAAAACCACGAAACTTCGTTCGGAACGGTTAATCGTATCTATCACCGTTTCGGTACAAAAAGCGACAAACCGGCTCGGGCGGTACCTCCGACGATTCGGGCGGTACCTCCGGCCGACTATCGGTCGAAAATTTTCAAAGTCCCACGGCTCCGGGCGGCACCTCCGAAACGTTTCCGAGCGATTTGCGTCTAAGCGATGAGCGATACGGTGAAATGCTTCGAACGAATGTTTCATGATTTTCGACGTGCTATACGACCCCGTTATCAGATTTACGGTAAATGACGCATTTCTCGAAATTTCCGTTTCCGACGCATATTTTTTCATCATTTCGCAAAATCTGTACGCACGTTCACAGAGCACGTTAAAAACCACGAAACATTCGTTCGGAACGGTTAATCGTAACTATCACCGTTTCGGTACAAAAAGCGACAAACCGGCTCGGGCGGTACCTCCGACGATTCGGGCGGTACCTCCGGCCGACTATCGGTCGAAAATTTTCAAAGTCCCACGGCTCCGGGCGGCACCTCCGAAACGTTTCCGAGCGATTTGCGTCTAAGCGATGAGCGATACGGTGAAATGCTTCGAACGAATGTTTCATGATTTTCGACGGGCTATACGACCCCGTTATCAGATTTACGGTAAATGACGCATTTCTCGAAATTTCCGTTCCCGACGCATATTTTTTCATCATTTCGCAAAATCTGTACGCACATTCACAGAGCACGTTAAAAACCACGAAACATTCGTTCGGAACGGTTAATCGTATCTATCACCGTTTCGGTACAAAAAGCGACAAACCGGCTCGGGCGGTACCTCCGACGATTCGGGCGGTACCTCCGGCCGACTATCGGTCGAAAATTTTCAAAGTCCCACGGCTCCGGGCGGCACCTCCGAAACGTTTCCGAGCGATTTGCGTCTAAGCGATGAGCGATACGGTGAAATGCTTCGAACGAATGTTTCATGATTTTCGACGGGCTATACGACCCCGTTATCAGATTTACGGTAAATGACGCATTTCTCGAAATTTCCGTTTCCGACGCATATTTTTTCATCATTTCGCAAAATCTGTACGCACATTCACAGAGCACGTTAAAAACCACGAAACATTCGTTCGGAACGGTTAATCGTAACTATCACCGTTTCGGTACAAAAAGCGACAAACCGGCTCGGGCGGTACCTCCGACGATTCGGGCGGTACCTCCGGCCGACTATCGGTCGAAAATTTTCAAAGTCCCACGGCTCCGGGCGGCACCTCCGAAACGTTTCCGAGCGATTTGCGTCTAAGCGATGAGCGATACGGTGAAATGCTTCGAACGAATGTTTCATGATTTTCGACGGGCTATACGACCCCGTTATCAGATTTACGGTAAATGACGCATTTCTCGAAATTTCCGTTTCCGACGCATATTTTTTCATCATTTCGCAAAATCTGTACGCACATTCACAGAGCACGTTAAAAACCACGAAACATTCGTTCGGAACGGTTAATCGTAACTATCACCGTTTCGGTACAAAAAGCGACAAACCGGCTCGGGCGGTACCTCCGACGATTCGGGCGGTACCTCCGGCCGACTATCGGTCGAAAATTTTCAAAGTCCCACGGCTCCGGGCGGCACCTCCGAAACGTTTCCGAGCGATTTGCGTCTAAGCGATGAGCGATACGGTGAAATGCTTCGAACGAATGTTTCATGATTTTCGACGGGCTATACGACCCCGTTATCAGATTTACGGTAAATGACGCATTTCTCGAAATTTCCGTTTCCGACGCATATTTTTTCATCATTTCGCTAAATCTGTACGCACATTCACAGAGCACGTTAAAAACCACGAAACATTCGTTCGGAACGGTTAATCGTAACTATCACCGTTTCGGTACAAAAAGCGACAAACCGGCTCGGGCGGTACCTCCGACGATTCGGGCGGTACCTCCGGCCGACTATCGGTCGAAAATTTTCAAAGTCCCACGACTCCGGGCGGCACCTCCGAAACGTTTCCGAGCGATTTGCGTCTAAGCGATGAGCGATACGGTGAAATGCTTCGAACGAATGTTTCATGATTTTCGACGGGCTATACGACCCCGTTATCAGATTTACGGTAAATGACGCATTTCTCGAAATTTCCGTTTCCGACGCATATTTTTTCATCATTTCGCAAAATCTGTACGCACATTCACAGAGCACGTTAAAAACCACGAAACATTCGTTCGGAACGGTTAATCGTATCTATCACCGTTTCGGTACAAAAAGCGACAAACCGGCTCGGGCGGTACCTCCGACGATTCGGGCGGTACCTCCGGCCGACTATCGGTCGAAAATTTTCAAAGTCCCACGGCTCCGGGCGGCACCTCCGAAACGTTTCCGAGCGATTTGCGTCTAAGCGATGAGCGATACGGTGAAATGCTTCGAACGAATGTTTCATGATTTTCGACGGACTATACGACCCCGTTATCAGATTTACGGTAAATGACGCATTTCTCGAAATTTCCGTTTCCGACGCATATTTTTTCATCATTTCGCAAAATCTGTACGCACATTCACAGAGCACGTTAAAAACCACGAAACATTCGTTCGGAACGGTTAATCGTATCTATCACCGTTTCGGTACAAAAAGCGACAAACCGGCTCGGGCGGTACCTCCGACGATTCGGGCGGTACCTCCGGCCGACTATCGGTCGAAAATTTTCAAAGTCCCACGGCTCCGGGCGGCACCTCCGAAACGTTTCCGAGCGATTTGCGTCTAAGCGATGAGCGATACGGTGAAATGCTTCGAACGAATGTTTCATGATTTTCGACGGGCTATACGACCCCGTTATCAGATTTACGGTAAATGACGCATTTCTCGAAATTTCCGTTTCCGACGCATATTTTTTCATCATTTCGCAAAATCTGTACGCACATTCACAGAGCACGTTAAAAACCACGAAACATTCGTTCGGAACGGTTAATCGTAACTATCACCGTTTCGGTACAAAAAGCGACAAACCGGCTCGGGCGGTACCTCCGACGATTCGGGCGGTACCTCCGGCCGACTATCGGTCGAAAATTTTCAAAGTCCCACGGCTCCGGGCGGCACCTCCGAAACGTTTCCGAGCGATTTGCGTCTAAGCGATGAGCGATACGGTGAAATGCTTCGAACGAATGTTTCATGATTTTCGACGGGCTATACGACCCCGTTATCAGATTTACGGTAAATGACGCATTTCTCGAAATTTCCGTTTCCGACGCATATTTTTTCATCATTTCGCTAAATCTGTACGCACATTCACAGAGCACGTTAAAAACCACGAAACATTCGTTCGGAACGGTTAATCGTAACTATCACCGTTTCGGTACAAAAAGCGACAAACCGGCTCGGGCGGTACCTCCGACGATTCGGGCGGTACCTCCGGCCGACTATCGGTCGAAAATTTTCAAAGTCCCACGACTCCGGGCGGCACCTCCGAAACGTTTCCGAGCGATTTGCGTCTAAGCGATGAGCGATACGGTGAAATGCTTCGAACGAATGTTTCATGATTTTCGACGGGCTATACGACCCCGTTATCAGATTTACGGTAAATGACGCATTTCTCGAAATTTCCGTTTCCGACGCATATTTTTTCATCATTTCGCAAAATCTGTACGCACATTCACAGAGCACGTTAAAAACCACGAAACATTCGTTCGGAACGGTTAATCGTATCTATCACCGTTTCGGTACAAAAAGCGACAAACCGGCTCGGGCGGTACCTCCGACGATTCGGGCGGTACCTCCGGCCGACTATCGGTCGAAAATTTTCAAAGTCCCACGGCTCCGGGCGGCACCTCCGAAACGTTTCCGAGCGATTTGCGTCTAAGCGATGAGCGATACGGTGAAATGCTTCGAACGAATGTTTCATGATTTTCGACGGACTATACGACCCCGTTATCAGATTTACGGTAAATGACGCATTTCTCGAAATTTCCGTTTCCGACGCATATTTTTTCATCATTTCGCAAAATCTGTACGCACATTCACAGAGCACGTTAAAAACCACGAAACATTCGTTCGGAACGGTTAATCGTATCTATCACCGTTTCGGTACAAAAAGCGACAAACCGGCTCGGGCGGTACCTCCGACGATTCGGGCGGTACCTCCGGCCGACTATCGGTCGAAAATTTTCAAAGTCCCACGGCTCCGGGCGGCACCTCCGAAACGTTTCCGAGCGATTTGCGTCTAAGCGATGAGCGATACGGTGAAATGCTTCGAACGAATGTTTCATGATTTTCGACGGGCTATACGACCCCGTTATCAGATTTACGGTAAATGACGCATTTCTCGAAATTTCCGTTTCCGACGCATATTTTTTCATCATTTCGCAAAATCTGTACGCACATTCACAGAGCACGTTAAAAACCACGAAACATTCGTTCGGAACGGTTAATCGTAACTATCACCGTTTCGGTACAAAAAGCGACAAACCGGCTCGGGCGGTACCTCCGACGATTCGGGCGGTACCTCCGGCCGACTATCGGTCGAAAATTTTCAAAGTCCCACGGCTCCGGGCGGCACCTCCGAAACGTTTCCGAGCGATTTGCGTCTAAGCGATGAGCGATACGGTGAAATGCTTCGAACGAATGTTTCATGATTTTCGACGGGCTATACGACCCCGTTATCAGATTTACGGTAAATGACGCATTTCTCGAAATTTCCGTTTCCGACGCATATTTTTTCATCATTTCGCTAAATCTGTACGCACATTCACAGAGCACGTTAAAAACCACGAAACATTCGTTCGGAACGGTTAATCGTAACTATCACCGTTTCGGTACAAAAAGCGACAAACCGGCTCGGGCGGTACCTCCGACGATTCGGGCGGTACCTCCGGCCGACTATCGGTCGAAAATTTTCAAAGTCCCACGACTCCGGGCGGCACCTCCGAAACGTTTCCGAGCGATTTGCGTCTAAGCGATGAGCGATACGGTGAAATGCTTCGAACGAATGTTTCATGATTTTCGACGGGCTATACGACCCCGTTATCAGATTTACGGTAAATGACGCATTTCTCGAAATTTCCGTTTCCGACGCATATTTTTTCATCATTTCGCAAAATCTGTACGCACATTCACAGAGCACGTTAAAAACCACGAAACATTCGTTCGGAACGGTTAATCGTATCTATCACCGTTTCGGTACAAAAAGCGACAAACCGGCTCGGGCGGTACCTCCGACGATTCGGGCGGTACCTCCGGCCGACTATCGGTCGAAAATTTTCAAAGTCCCACGGCTCCGGGCGGCACCTCCGAAACGTTTCCGAGCGATTTGCGTCTAAGCGATGAGCGATACGGTGAAATGCTTCGAACGAATGTTTCATGATTTTCGACGGACTATACGACCCCGTTATCAGATTTACGGTAAATGACGCATTTCTCGAAATTTCCGTTTCCGACGCATATTTTTTCATCATTTCGCAAAATCTGTACGCACATTCACAGAGCACGTTAAAAACCACGAAACATTCGTTCGGAACGGTTAATCGTATCTATCACCGTTTCGGTACAAAAAGCGACAAACCGGCTCGGGCGGTACCTCCGACGATTCGGGCGGTACCTCCGGCCGACTATCGGTCGAAAATTTTCAAAGTCCCACGGCTCCGGGCGGCACCTCCGAAACGTTTCCGAGCGATTTGCGTCTAAGCGATGAGCGATACGGTGAAATGCTTCGAACGAATGTTTCATGATTTTCGACGGGCTATACGACCCCGTTATCAGATTTACGGTAAATGACGCATTTCTCGAAATTTCCGTTTCCGACGCATATTTTTTCATCATTTCGCAAAATCTGTACGCACATTCACAGAGCACGTTAAAAACCACGAAACATTCGTTCGGAACGGTTAATCGTAACTATCACCGTTTCGGTACAAAAAGCGACAAACCGGCTCGGGCGGTACCTCCGACGATTCGGGCGGTACCTCCGGCCGACTATCGGTCGAAAATTTTCAAAGTCCCACGGCTCCGGGCGGCACCTCCGAAACGTTTCCGAGCGATTTGCGTCTAAGCGATGAGCGATACGGTGAAATGCTTCGAACGAATGTTTCATGATTTTCGACGGGCTATACGACCCCGTTATCAGATTTACGGTAAATGACGCATTTCTCGAAATTTCCGTTTCCGACGCATATTTTTTCATCATTTCGCAAAATCTGTACGCACATTCACAGAGCACGTTAAAAACCACGAAACATTCGTTCGGAACGGTTAATCGTAACTATCACCGTTTCGGTACAAAAAGCGACAAACCGGCTCGGGCGGTACCTCCGACGATTCGGGCGGTACCTCCGGCCGACTATCGGTCGAAAATTTTCAAAGTCCCACGACTCCGGGCGGCACCTCCGAAACGTTTCCGAGCGATTTGCGTCTAAGCGATGAGCGATACGGTGAAATGCTTCGAACGAATGTTTCATGATTTTCGACGGGCTATACGACCCCGTTATCAGATTTACGGTAAATGACGCATTTCTCGAAATTTCCGTTTCCGACGCATATTTTTTCATCATTTCGCTAAATCTGTACGCACATTCACAGAGCACGTTAAAAACCACGAAACATTCGTTCGGAACGGTTAATCGTATCTATCACCGTTTCGGTACAAAAAGCGACAAACCGGCTCGGGCGGTACCTCCGACGATTCGGGCGGTACCTCCGGCCGACTATCGGTCGAAAATTTTCAAAGTCCCACGGCTCCGGGCGGCACCTCCGAAACGTTTCCGAGCGATTTGCGTCTAAGCGATGAGCGATACGGTGAAATGCTTCGAACGAATGTTTCATGATTTTCGACGGACTATACGACCCCGTTATCAGATTTACGGTAAATGACGCATTTCTCGAAATTTCCGTTTCCGACGCATATTTTTTCATCATTTCGCAAAATCTGTACGCACATTCACAGAGCACGTTAAAAACCACGAAACATTCGTTCGGAACGGTTAATCGTATCTATCACCGTTTCGGTACAAAAAGCGACAAACCGGCTCGGGCGGTACCTCCGACGATTCGGGCGGTACCTCCGGCCGACTATCGGTCGAAAATTTTCAAAGTCCCACGGCTCCGGGCGGCACCTCCGAAACGTTTCCGAGCGATTTGCGTCTAAGCGATGAGCGATACGGTGAAATGCTTCGAACGAATGTTTCATGATTTTCGACGGGCTATACGACCCCGTTATCAGATTTACGGTAAATGACGCATTTCTCGAAATTTCCGTTTCCGACGCATATTTTTTCATCATTTCGCAAAATCTGTACGCACATTCACAGAGCACGTTAAAAACCACGAAACATTCGTTCGGAACGGTTAATCGTATCTATCACCGTTTCGGTACAAAAAGCGACAAACCGGCTCGGGCGGTACCTCCGACGATTCGGGCGGTACCTCCGGCCGACTATCGGTCGAAAATTTTCAAAGTCCCACGGCTCCGGGCGGCACCTCCGAAACGTTTCCGAGCGATTTGCGTCTAAGCGATGAGCGATACGGTGAAATGCTTCGAACGAATGTTTCATGATTTTCGACGGACTATACGACCCCGTTATCAGATTTACGGTAAATGACGCATTTCTCGAAATTTCCGTTTCCGACGCATATTTTTTCATCATTTCGCAAAATCTGTACGCACATTCACAGAGCACGTTAAAAACCACGAAACATTCGTTCGGAACGGTTAATCGTATCTATCACCGTTTCGGTACAAAAAGCGACAAACCGGCTCGGGCGGTACCTCCGACGATTCGGGCGGTACCTCCGGCCGACTATCGGTCGAAAATTTTCAAAGTCCCACGGCTCCGGGCGGCACCTCCGAAACGTTTCCGAGCGATTTGCGTCTAAGCGATGAGCGATACGGTGAAATGCTTCGAACGAATGTTTCATGATTTTCGACGGGCTATACGACCCCGTTATCAGATTTACGGTAAATGACGCATTTCTCGAAATTTCCGTTTCCGACGCATATTTTTTCATCATTTCGCAAAATCTGTACGCACATTCACAGAGCACGTTAAAAACCACGAAACATTCGTTCGGAACGGTTAATCGTAACTATCACCGTTTCGGTACAAAAAGCGACAAACCGGCTCGGGCGGTACCTCCGACGATTCGGGCGGTACCTCCGGCCGACTATCGGTCGAAAATTTTCAAAGTCCCACGGCTCCGGGCGGCACCTCCGAAACGTTTCCGAGCGATTTGCGTCTAAGCGATGAGCGATACGGTGAAATGCTTCGAACGAATGTTTCATGATTTTCGACGGACTATACGACCCCGTTATCAGATTTACGGTAAATGACGCATTTCTCGAAATTTCCGTTTCCGACGCATATTTTTTCATCATTTCGCAAAATCTGTACGCACATTCACAGAGCACGTTAAAAACCACGAAACATTCGTTCGGAACGGTTAATCGTATCTATCACCGTTTCGGTACAAAAAGCGACAAACCGGCTCGGGCGGTACCTCCGACGATTCGGGCGGTACCTCCGGCCGACTATCGGTCGAAAATTTTCAAAGTCCCACGGCTCCGGGCGGCACCTCCGAAACGTTTCCGAGCGATTTGCGTCTAAGCGATGAGCGATACGGTGAAATGCTTCGAACGAATGTTTCATGATTTTCGACGGGCTATACGACCCCGTTATCAGATTTACGGTAAATGACGCATTTCTCGAAATTTCCGTTTCCGACGCATATTTTTTCATCATTTCGCAAAATCTGTACGCACATTCACAGAGCACGTTAAAAACCACGAAACATTCGTTCGGAACGGTTAATCGTATCTATCACCGTTTCGGTACAAAAAGCGACAAACCGGCTCGGGCGGTACCTCCGACGATTCGGGCGGTACCTCCGGCCGACTATCGGTCGAAAATTTTCAAAGTCCCACGGCTCCGGGCGGCACCTCCGAAACGTTTCCGAGCGATTTGCGTCTAAGCGATGAGCGATACGGTGAAATGCTTCGAACGAATGTTTCATGATTTTCGACGGGCTATACGACCCCGTTATCAGATTTACGGTAAATGACGCATTTCTCGAAATTTCCGTTTCCGACGCATATTTTTTCATCATTTCGCAAAATCTGTACGCACATTCACAGAGCACGTTAAAAACCACGAAACATTCGTTCGGAACGGTTAATCGTATCTATCACCGTTTCGGTACAAAAAGCGACAAACCGGCTCGGGCGGTACCTCCGACGATTCGGGCGGTACCTCCGGCCGACTATCGGTCGAAAATTTTCAAAGTCCCACGGCTCCGGGCGGCACCTCCGAAACGTTTCCGAGCGATTTGCGTCTAAGCGATGAGCGATACGGTGAAATGCTTCGAACGAATGTTTCATGATTTTCGACGGGCTATACGACCCCGTTATCAGATTTACGGTAAATGACGCATTTCTCGAAATTTCCGTTTCCGACGCATATTTTTTCATCATTTCGCAAAATCTGTACGCACATTCACAGAGCACGTTAAAAACCACGAAACATTCGTTCGGAACGGTTAATCGTATCTATCACCGTTTCGGTACAAAAAGCGACAAACCGGCTCGGGCGGTACCTCCGACGATTCGGGCGGTACCTCCGGCCGACTATCGGTCGAAAATTTTCAAAGTCCCACGGCTCCGGGCGGCACCTCCGAAACGTTTCCGAGCGATTTGCGTCTAAGCGATGAGCGATACGGTGAAATGCTTCGAACGAATGTTTCATGATTTTCGACGGGCTATACGACCCCGTTATCAGATTTACGGTAAATGACGCATTTCTCGAAATTTCCGTTTCCGACGCATATTTTTTCATCATTTCGCAAAATCTGTACGCACATTCACAGAGCACGTTAAAAACCACGAAACATTCGTTCGGAACGGTTAATCGTATCTATCACCGTTTCGGTACAAAAAGCGACAAACCGGCTCGGGCGGTACCTCCGACGATTCGGGCGGTACCTCCGGCCGACTATCGGTCGAAAATTTTCAAAGTCCCACGGCTCCGGGCGGCACCTCCGAAACGTTTCCGAGCGATTTGCGTCTAAGCGATGAGCGATACGGTGAAATGCTTCGAACGAATGTTTCATGATTTTCGACGGGCTATACGACCCCGTTATCAGATTTACGGTAAATGACGCATTTCTCGAAATTTCCGTTTCCGACGCATATTTTTTCATCATTTCGCAAAATCTGTACGCACATTCACAGAGCACGTTAAAAACCACGAAACATTCGTTCGGAACGGTTAATCGTATCTATCACCGTTTCGGTACAAAAAGCGACAAACCGGCTCGGGCGGTACCTCCGACGATTCGGGCGGTACCTCCGGCCGACTATCGGTCGAAAATTTTCAAAGTCCCACGGCTCCGGGCGGCACCTCCGAAACGTTTCCGAGCGATTTGCGTCTAAGCGATGAGCGATACGGTGAAATGCTTCGAACGAATGTTTCATGATTTTCGACGGGCTATACGACCCCGTTATCAGATTTACGGTAAATGACGCATTTCTCGAAATTTCCGTTTCCGACGCATATTTTTTCATCATTTCGCAAAATCTGTACGCACATTCACAGAGCACGTTAAAAACCACGAAACATTCGTTCGGAACGGTTAATCGTATCTATCACCGTTTCGGTACAAAAAGCGACAAGCCGGCTCGGGCGGTACCTCCGACGATTCGGGCGGTACCTCCGGCCGACTATCGGTCGAAAATTTTCAAAGTCCCACGGCTCCGGGCGGCACCTCCGAAACGTTTCCGAGCGATTTGCGTCTAAGCGATGAGCGATACGGTGAAATGCTTCGAACGAATGTTTCATGATTTTCGACGGGCTATACGACCCCGTTATCAGATTTACGGTAAATGACGCATTTCTCGAAATTTCCGTTTCCGACGCATATTTTTTCATCATTTCGCAAAATCTGTACGCACATTCACAGAGCACGTTAAAAACCACGAAACATTCGTTCGGAACGGTTAATCGTATCTATCACCGTTTCGGTACAAAAAGCGACAAACCGGCTCGGGCGGTACCTCCGACGATTCGGGCGGTACCTCCGGCCGACTATCGGTCGAAAATTTTCAAAGTCCCACGGCTCCGGGCGGCACCTCCGAAACGTTTCCGAGCGATTTGCGTCTAAGCGATGAGCGATACGGTGAAATGCTTCGAACGAATGTTTCATGATTTTCGACGGGCTATACGACCCCGTTATCAGATTTACGGTAAATGACGCATTTCTCGAAATTTCCGTTTCCGACGCATATTTTTTCATCATTTCGCAAAATCTGTACGCACATTCACAGAGCACGTTAAAAACCACGAAACATTCGTTCGGAACGGTTAATCGTATCTATCACCGTTTCGGTACAAAAAGCGACAAACCGGCTCGGGCGGTACCTCCGACGATTCGGGCGGTACCTCCGGCCGACTATCGGTCGAAAATTTTCAAAGTCCCACGGCTCCGGGCGGCACCTCCGAAACGTTTCCGAGCGATTTGCGTCTAAGCGATGAGCGATACGGTGAAATGCTTCGAACGAATGTTTCATGATTTTCGACGGGCTATACGACCCCGTTATCAGATTTACGGTAAATGACGCATTTCTCGAAATTTCCGTTTCCGACGCATATTTTTTCATCATTTCGCAAAATCTGTACGCACATTCACAGAGCACGTTAAAAACCACGAAACATTCGTTCGGAACGGTTAATCGTATCTATCACCGTTTCGGTACAAAAAGCGACAAACCGGCTCGGGCGGTACCTCCGACGATTCGGGCGGTACCTCCGGCCGACTATCGGTCGAAAATTTTCAAAGTCCCACGGCTCCGGGCGGCACCTCCGAAACGTTTCCGAGCGATTTGCGTCTAAGCGATGAGCGATACGGTGAAATGCTTCGAACGAATGTTTCATGATTTTCGACGGGCTATACGACCCCGTTATCAGATTTACGGTAAATGACGCATTTCTCGAAATTTCCGTTTCCGACGCATATTTTTTCATCATTTCGCAAAATCTGTACGCACATTCACAGAGCACGTTAAAAACCACGAAACATTCGTTCGGAACGGTTAATCGTATCTATCACCGTTTCGGTACAAAAAGCGACAAACCGGCTCGGGCGGTACCTCCGACGATTCGGGCGGTACCTCCGGCCGACTATCGGTCGAAAATTTTCAAAGTCCCACGGCTCCGGGCGGCACCTCCGAAACGTTTCCGAGCGATTTGCGTCTAAGCGATGAGCGATACGGTGAAATGCTTCGAACGAATGTTTCATGATTTTCGACGGGCTATACGACCCCGTTATCAGATTTACGGTAAATGACGCATTTCTCGAAATTTCCGTTTCCGACGCATATTTTTTCATCATTTCGCAAAATCTGTACGCACATTCACAGAGCACGTTGAAAACCACGAAACATTCGTTCGGAACGGTTAATCGTAACTATCACCGTTTCGGTACAAAAAGCGACAAACCGGCTCGGGCGGTACCTCCGACGATTCGGGCGGTACCTCCGGCCGACTATCGGTCGAAAATTTTCAAAGTCCCACGACTCCGGGCGGCACCTCCGAAACGTTTCCGAGCGATTTGCGTCTAAGCGATGAGCGATACGGTGAAATGCTTCGAACGAATGTTTCATGATTTTCGACGGGCTATACGACCCCGTTATCAGATTTACGGTAAATGACGCATTTCTCGAAATTTCCGTTTCCGACGCATATTTTTTCATCATTTCGCAAAATCTGTACGCACATTCACAGAGCACGTTAAAAACCACGAAACATTCGTTCGGAACGGTTAATCGTATCTATCACCGTTTCGGTACAAAAAGCGACAAACCGGCTCGGGCGGTACCTCCGACGATTCGGGCGGTACCTCCGGCCGACTATCGGTCGAAAATTTTCAAAGTCCCACGGCTCCGGGCGGCACCTCCGAAACGTTTCCGAGCGATTTGCGTCTAAGCGATGAGCGATACGGTGAAATGCTTCGAACGAATGTTTCATGATTTTCGACGGACTATACGACCCCGTTATCAGATTTACGGTAAATGACGCATTTCTCGAAATTTCCGTTTCCGACGCATATTTTTTCATCATTTCGCAAAATCTGTACGCACATTCACAGAGCACGTTGAAAACCACGAAACATTCGTTCGGAACGGTTAATCGTATCTATCACCGTTTCGGTACAAAAAGCGACAAACCGGCTCGGGCGGTACCTCCGACGATTCGGGCGGTACCTCCGGCCGACTATCGGTCGAAAATTTTCAAAGTCCCACGGCTCCGGGCGGCACCTCCGAAACGTTTCCGAGCGATTTGCGTCTAAGCGATGAGCGATACGGTGAAATGCTTCGAACGAATGTTTCATGATTTTCGACGGGCTATACGACCCCGTTATCAGATTTACGGTAAATGACGCATTTCTCGAAATTTCCGTTTCCGACGCATATTTTTTCATCATTTCGCAAAATCTGTACGCACATTCACAGAGCACGTTAAAAACCACGAAACATTCGTTCGGAACGGTTAATCGTAACTATCACCGTTTCGGTACAAAAAGCGACAAACCGGCTCGGGCGGTACCTCCGACGATTCGGGCGGTACCTCCGGCCGACTATCGGTCGAAAATTTTCAAAGTCCCACGACTCCGGGCGGCACCTCCGAAACGTTTCCGAGCGATTTGCGTCTAAGCGATGAGCGATACGGTGAAATGCTTCGAACGAATGTTTCATGATTTTCGACGGGCTATACGACCCCGTTATCAGATTTACGGTAAATGACGCATTTCTCGAAATTTCCGTTTCCGACGCATATTTTTTCATCATTTCGCAAAATCTGTACGCACATTCACAGAGCACGTTAAAAACCACGAAACATTCGTTCGGAACGGTTAATCGTATCTATCACCGTTTCGGTACAAAAAGCGACAAACCGGCTCGGGCGGTACCTCCGACGATTCGGGCGGTACCTCCGGCCGACTATCGGTCGAAAATTTTCAAAGTCCCACGGCTCCGGGCGGCACCTCCGAAACGTTTCCGAGCGATTTGCGTCTAAGCGATGAGCGATACGGTGAAATGCTTCGAACGAATGTTTCATGATTTTCGACGGACTATACGACCCCGTTATCAGATTTACGGTAAATGACGCATTTCTCGAAATTTCCGTTTCCGACGCATATTTTTTCATCATTTCGCAAAATCTGTACGCACATTCACAGAGCACGTTAAAAACCACGAAACATTCGTTCGGAACGGTTAATCGTATCTATCACCGTTTCGGTACAAAAAGCGACAAACCGGCTCGGGCGGTACCTCCGACGATTCGGGCGGTACCTCCGGCCGACTATCGGTCGAAAATTTTCAAAGTCCCACGGCTCCGGGCGGCACCTCCGAAACGTTTCCGAGCGATTTGCGTCTAAGCGATGAGCGATACGATGAAATGCTTCGAACGAATGTTTCATGATTTTCGACGGGCTATACGACCCCGTTATCAGATTTACGGTAAATGACGCATTTCTCGAAATTTCCGTTTCCGACGCATATTTTTTCATCATTTCGCAAAATCTGTACGCACATTCACAGAGCACGTTAAAAACCACGAAACATTCGTTCGGAACGGTTAATCGTATCTATCACCGTTTCGGTACAAGAAGCGACAAACCGGCTCGGGCGGTACCTCCGACGATTCGGGCGGTACCTCCGGCCGACTATCGGTCGAAAATTTTCAAAGTCCCACGGCTCCGGGCGGCACCTCCGAAACGTTTCCGAGCGATTTGCGTCTAAGCGATGAGCGATACGGTGAAATGCTTCGAACGAATGTTTCATGATTTTCGACGGGCTATACGACCCCGTTATCAGATTTACGGTAAATGACGCATTTCTCGAAATTTCCGTTTCCGACGCATATTTTTTCATCATTTCGCAAAATCTGTACTCACATTCACAGAGCACGTTAAAAACCACGAAACATTCGTTCGGAACGGTTAATCGTATCTATCACCGTTTCGGTACAAAAAGCGACAAACCGGCTCGGGCGGTACCTCCGACGATTCGGGCGGTACCTCCGGCCGACTATCGGTCGAAAATTTTCAAAGTCCCACGGCTCCGGGCGGCACCTCCGAAACGTTTCCGAGCGATTTGCGTCTAAGCGATGAGCGATACGGTGAAATGCTTCGAACGAATGTTTCATGATTTTCGACGGGCTATACGACCCCGTTATCAGATTTACGGTAAATGACGCATTTCTCGAAATTTCCGTTTCCGACGCATATTTTTTCATCATTTCGCAAAATCTGTACGCACATTCACAGAGCACGTTAAAAACCACGAAACTTCGTTCGGAACGGTTAATCGTATCTATCACCGTTTCGGTACAAAAAGCGACAAACCGGCTCGGGCGGTACCTCCGACGATTCGGGCGGTACCTCCGGCCGACTATCGGTCGAAAATTTTCAAAGTCCCACGGCTCCGGGCGGCACCTCCGAAACGTTTCCGAGCGATTTGCGTCTAAGCGATGAGCGATACGGTGAAATGCTTCGAACGAATGTTTCATGATTTTCGACGGGCTATACGACCCCGTTATCAGATTTACGGTAAATGACGCATTTCTCGAAATTTCCGTTTCCGACGCATATTTTTTCATCATTTCGCAAAATCTGTACGCACATTCACAGAGCACGTTAAAAACCACGAAACATTCGTTCGGAACGGTTAATCGTATCTATCACCGTTTCGGTACAAAAAGCGACAAACCGGCTCGGGCGGTACCTCCGACGATTCGGGCGGTACCTCCGGCCGACTATCGGTCGAAAATTTTCAAAGTCCCACGGCTCCGGGCGGCACCTCCGAAACGTTTCCGAGCGATTTGCGTCTAAGCGATGAGCGATACGGTGAAATGCTTCGAACGAATGTTTCATGATTTTCGACGGGCTATACGACCCCGTTATCAGATTTACGGTAAATGACGCATTTCTCGAAATTTCCGTTTCCGACGCATATTTTTTCATCATTTCGCAAAATCTGTACTCACATTCACAGAGCACGTTAAAAACCACGAAACATTCGTTCGGAACGGTTAATCGTATCTATCACCGTTTCGGTACAAAAAGCGACAAACCGGCTCGGGCGGTACCTCCGACGATTCGGGCGGTACCTCCGGCCGACTATCGGTCGAAAATTTTCAAAGTCCCACGGCTCCGGGCGGCACCTCCGAAACGTTTCCGAGCGATTTGCGTCTAAGCGATGAGCGATACGGTGAAATGCTTCGAACGAATGTTTCATGATTTTCGACGGGCTATACGACCCCGTTATCAGATTTACGGTAAATGACGCATTTCTCGAAATTTCCGTTTCCGACGCATATTTTTTCATCATTTCGCAAAATCTGTACGCACATTCACAGAGCACGTTAAAAACCACGAAACATTCGTTCGGAACGGTTAATCGTATCTATCACCGTTTCGGTACAAAAAGCGACAAACCGGCTCGGGCGGTACCTCCGACGATTCGGGCGGTACCTCCGGCCGACTATCGGTCGAAAATTTTCAAAGTCCCACGGCTCCGGGCGGCACCTCCGAAACGTTTCCGAGCGATTTGCGTCTAAGCGATGAGCGATACGGTGAAATGCTTCGAACGAATGTTTCATGATTTTCGACGGGCTATACGACCCCGTTATCAGATTTACGGTAAATGACGCATTTCTCGAAATTTCCGTTTCCGACGCATATTTTTTCATCATTTCGCAAAATCTGTACGCACATTCACAGAGCACGTTAAAAACCACGAAACTTCGTTCGGAACGGTTAATCGTATCTATCACCGTTTCGGTACAAAAAGCGACAAACCGGCTCGGGCGGTACCTCCGACGATTCGGGCGGTACCTCCGGCCGACTATCGGTCGAAAATTTTCAAAGTCCCACGGCTCCGGGCGGCACCTCCGAAACGTTTCCGAGCGATTTGCGTCTAAGCGATGAGCGATACGGTGAAATGCTTCGAACGAATGTTTCATGATTTTCGACGGGCTATACGACCCCGTTATCAGATTTACGGTAAATGACGCATTTCTCGAAATTTCCGTTTCCGACGCATATTTTTTCATCATTTCGCAAAATCTGTACGCACATTCACAGAGCACGTTAAAAACCACGAAACATTCGTTCGGAACGGTTAATCGTATCTATCACCGTTTCGGTACAAAAAGCGACAAACCGGCTCGGGCGGTACCTCCGACGATTCGGGCGGTACCTCCGGCCGACTATCGGTCGAAAATTTTCAAAGTCCCACGGCTCCGGGCGGCACCTCCGAAACGTTTCCGAGCGATTTGCGTCTAAGCGATGAGCGATACGGTGAAATGCTTCGAACGAATGTTTCATGATTTTCGACGGGCTATACGACCCCGTTATCAGATTTACGGTAAATGACGCATTTCTCGAAATTTCCGTTTCCGACGCATATTTTTTCATCATTTCGCAAAATCTGTACTCACATTCACAGAGCACGTTAAAAACCACGAAACATTCGTTCGGAACGGTTAATCGTATCTATCACCGTTTCGGTACAAAAAGCGACAAACCGGCTCGGGCGGTACCTCCGACGATTCGGGCGGTACCTCCGGCCGACTATCGGTCGAAAATTTTCAAAGTCCCACGGCTCCGGGCGGCACCTCCGAAACGTTTCCGAGCGATTTGCGTCTAAGCGATGAGCGATACGGTGAAATGCTTCGAACGAATGTTTCATGATTTTCGACGGGCTATACGACCCCGTTATCAGATTTACGGTAAATGACGCATTTCTCGAAATTTCCGTTTCCGACGCATATTTTTTCATCATTTCGCAAAATCTGTACGCACATTCACAGAGCACGTTAAAAACCACGAAACATTCGTTCGGAACGGTTAATCGTATCTATCACCGTTTCGGTACAAAAAGCGACAAACCGGCTCGGGCGGTACCTCCGACGATTCGGGCGGTACCTCCGGCCGACTATCGGTCGAAAATTTTCAAAGTCCCACGGCTCCGGGCGGCACCTCCGAAACGTTTCCGAGCGATTTGCGTCTAAGCGATGAGCGATACGGTGAAATGCTTCGAACGAATGTTTCATGATTTTCGACGGGCTATACGACCCCGTTATCAGATTTACGGTAAATGACGCATTTCTCGAAATTTCCGTTTCCGACGCATATTTTTTCATCATTTCGCAAAATCTGTACGCACATTCACAGAGCACGTTAAAAACCACGAAACTTCGTTCGGAACGGTTAATCGTATCTATCACCGTTTCGGTACAAAAAGCGACAAACCGGCTCGGGCGGTACCTCCGACGATTCGGGCGGTACCTCCGGCCGACTATCGGTCGAAAATTTTCAAAGTCCCACGGCTCCGGGCGGCACCTCCGAAACGTTTCCGAGCGATTTGCGTCTAAGCGATGAGCGATACGGTGAAATGCTTCGAACGAATGTTTCATGATTTTCGACGGGCTATACGACCCCGTTATCAGATTTACGGTAAATGACGCATTTCTCGAAATTTCCGTTTCCGACGCATATTTTTTCATCATTTCGCAAAATCTGTACGCACATTCACAGAGCACGTTAAAAACCACGAAACATTCGTTCGGAACGGTTAATCGTATCTATCACCGTTTCGGTACAAAAAGCGACAAACCGGCTCGGGCGGTACCTCCGACGATTCGGGCGGTACCTCCGGCCGACTATCGGTCGAAAATTTTCAAAGTCCCACGGCTCCGGGCGGCACCTCCGAAACGTTTCCGAGCGATTTGCGTCTAAGCGATGAGCGATACGGTGGAAATGCTTCGAACGAATGTTTCATGATTTTCGACGGGCTATACGACCCCGTTATCAGATTTACGGTAAATGACGCATTTCTCGAAATTTCCGTTTCCGACGCATATTTTTTCATCATTTCGCAAAATCTGTACGCACATTCACAGAGCACGTTAAAAACCACGAAACATTCGTTCGGAACGGTTAATCGTATCTATCACCGTTTCGGTACAAAAAGCGACAACCGGCTCGGGCGGTACCTCCGACGATTCGGGCGGTACCTCCGGCCGACTATCGGTCGAAAATTTTCAAAGTCCCATGGCTCCGGGCGGCACCTCCGAAACGTTTCCGAGCGATTTGCGTCTAAGCGATGAGCGATACGGTGAAATGCTTCGAACGAATGTTTCATGATTTTCGACGGGCTATACGACCCCGTTATCAGATTTACGGTAAATGACGCATTTCTCGAAATTTCCGTTTCCGACGCATATTTTTTCATCATTTCGCAAAATCTGTACGCACATTCACAGAGCACGTTAAAAACCACGAAACATTCGTTCGGAACGGTTAATCGTATCTATCACCGTTTCGGTACAAAAAGCGACAAACCGGCTCGGGCGGTACCTCCGACGATTCGGGCGGTACCTCCGGCCGACTATCGGTCGAAAATTTTCAAAGTCCCACGGCTCCGGGCGGCACCTCCGAAACGTTTCCGAGCGATTTGCGTCTAAGCGATGAGCGATACGGTGAAATGCTTCGAACGAATGTTTCATGATTTTCGACGGGCTATACGACCCCGTTATCAGATTTACGGTAAATGACGCATTTCTCGAAATTTCCGTTTCCGACGCATATTTTTTCATCATTTCGCAAAATCTGTACGCACATTCACAGAGCACGTTAAAAACCACGAAACATTCGTTCGGAACGGTTAATCGTATCTATCACCGTTTCGGTACAAAAAGCGACAAACCGGCTCGGGCGGTACCTCCGACGATTCGGGCGGTACCTCCGGCCGACTATCGGTCGAAAATTTTCAAAGTCCCACGGCTCCGGGCGGCACCTCCGAAACGTTTCCGAGCGATTTGCGTCTAAGCGATGAGCGATACGGTGAAATGCTTCGAACGAATGTTTCATGATTTTCGACGGGCTATACGACCCCGTTATCAGATTTACGGTAAATGACGCATTTCTCGAAATTTCCGTTTCCGACGCATATTTTTTCATCATTTCGCAAAATCTGTACGCACATTCACAGAGCACGTTAAAAACCACGAAACATTCGTTCGGAACGGTTAATCGTATCTATCACCGTTTCGGTACAAAAAGCGACAAACCGGCTCGGGCGGTACCTCCGACGATTCGGGCGGTACCTCCGGCCGACTATCGGTCGAAAATTTTCAAAGTCCCACGGCTCCGGGCGGCACCTCCGAAACGTTTCCGAGCGATTTGCGTCTAAGCGATGAGCGATACGGTGAAATGCTTCGAACGAATGTTTCATGATTTTCGACGGGCTATACGACCCCGTTATCAGATTTACGGTAAATGACGCATTTCTCGAAATTTCCGTTTCCGACGCATATTTTTTCATCATTTCGCTAAATCTGTACGCACATTCACAGAGCACGTTAAAAACCACGAAACATTCGTTCGGAACGGTTAATCGTATCTATCACCGTTTCGGTACAAAAAGTGACAAACCGGCTCGGGCGGTACCTCCGACGATTCGGGCGGTACCTCCGGCCGACTATCGGTCGAAAATTTTCAAAGTCCCACGGCTCCGGGCGGCACCTCCGAAACGTTTCCGAGCGATTTGCGTCTAAGCGATGAGCGATACGGTGAAATGCTTCGAACGAATGTTTCATGATTTTCGACGGACTATACGACCCCGTTATCAGATTTACGGTAAATGACGCATTTCTCGAAATTTCCGTTTCCGACGCATATTTTTTCATCATTTCGCAAAATCTGTACGCACATTCACAGAGCACGTTAAAAACCACGAAACATTCGTTCGGAACGGTTAATCGTATCTATCACCGTTTCGGTACAAATAGCGACAAACCGGCTCGGGCGGTACCTCCGACGATTCGGGCGGTACCTCCGGCCGACTATCGGTCGAAAATTTTCAAAGTCCCACGGCTCCGGGCGGCACCTCCGAAACGTTTCCGAGCGATTTGCGTCTAAGCGATGAGCGATACGGTGAAATGCTTCGAACGAATGTTTCATGATTTTCGACGGGCTATACGACCCCGTTATCAGATTTACGGTAAATGACGCATTTCTCGAAATTTCCGTTTCCGACGCATATTTTTTCATCATTTCGCTAAATCTGTACGCACATTCACAGAGCACGTTAAAAACCACGAAACATTCGTTCGGAACGGTTAATCGTATCTATCACCGTTTCGGTACAAAAAGCGACAAACCGGCTCGGGCGGTACCTCCGACGATTCGGGCGGTACCTCCGGCCGACTATCGGTCGAAAATTTTCAAAGTCCCACGGCTCCGGGCGGCACCTCCGAAACGTTTCCGAGCGATTTGCGTCTAAGCGATGAGCGATACGGTGAAATGCTTCGAACGAATGTTTCATGATTTTCGACGGGCTATACGACCCCGTTATCAGATTTACGGTAAATGACGCATTTCTCGAAATTTCCGTTTCCGACGCATATTTTTTCATCATTTCGCAAAATCTGTACGCACATTCACAGAGCACGTTAAAAACCACGAAACATTCGTTCGGAACGGTTAATCGTATCTATCACCGTTTCGGTACAAAAAGCGACAAACCGGCTCGGGCGGTACCTCCGACGATTCGGGCGGTACCTCCGGCCGACTATCGGTCGAAAATTTTCAGTCCCACGGCTCCGGGCGGCACCTCCGAAACGTTTCCGAGCGATTTGCGTCTAAGCGATGAGCGATACGGTGAAATGCTTCGAACGAATGTTTCATGATTTTCGACGGGCTATACGACCCCGTTATCAGATTTACGGTAAATGACGCATTTCTCGAAATTTCCGTTTCCGACGCATATTTTTTCATCATTTCGCAAAATCTGTACGCACATTCACAGAGCACGTTAAAAACCACGAAACATTCGTTCGGAACGGTTAATCGTATCTATCACCGTTTCGGTACAAAAAGCGACAAACCGGCTCGGGCGGTACCTCCGACGATTCGGGCGGTACCTCCGGCCGACTATCGGTCGAAAATTTTCAAAGTCCCACGGCTCCGGGCGGCACCTCCGAAACGTTTCCGAGCGATTTGCGTCTAAGCGATGAGCGATACGGTGAAATGCTTCGAACGAATGTTTCATGATTTTCGACGGGCTATACGACCCCGTTATCAGATTTACGGTAAATGACGCATTTCTCGAAATTTCCGTTTCCGACGCATATTTTTTCATCATTTCGCAAAATCTGTACGCACATTCACAGAGCACGTTAAAAACCACGAAACATTCGTTCGGAACGGTTAATCGTATCTATCACCGTTTCGGTACAAAAAGCGACAAACCGGCTCGGGCGGTACCTCCGACGATTCGGGCGGTACCTCCGGCCGACTATCGGTCGAAAATTTTCAAAGTCCCACGGCTCCGGGCGGCACCTCCGAAACGTTTCCGAGCGATTTGCGTCTAAGCGATGAGCGATACGGTGAAATGCTTCGAACGAATGTTTCATGATTTTCGACGGGCTATACGACCCCGTTATCAGATTTACGGTAAATGACGCATTTCTCGAAATTTCCGTTTCCGACGCATATTTTTTCATCATTTCGCTAAATCTGTACGCACATTCACAGAGCACGTTAAAAACCACGAAACATTCGTTCGGAACGGTTAATCGTATCTATCACCGTTTCGGTACAAAAAGCGACAAACCGGCTCGGGCGGTACCTCCGACGATTCGGGCGGTACCTCCGGCCGACTATCGGTCGAAAATTTTCAAAGTCCCACGGCTCCGGGCGGCACCTCCGAAACGTTTCCGAGCGATTTGCGTCTAAGCGATGAGCGATACGGTGAAATGCTTCGAACGAATGTTTCATGATTTTCGACGGGCTATACGACCCCGTTATCAGATTTACGGTAAATGACGCATTTCTCGAAATTTCCGTTTCCGACGCATATTTTTTCATCATTTCGCAAAATCTGTACGCACATTCACAGAGCACGTTAAAAACCACGAAACATTCGTTCGGAACGGTTAATCGTATCTATCACCGTTTCGGTACAAAAAGCGACAACCGGCTCGGGCGGTACCTCCGACGATTCGGGCGGTACCTCCGGCCGACTATCGGTCGAAAATTTTCAAAGTCCCATGGCTCCGGGCGGCACCTCCGAAACGTTTCCGAGCGATTTGCGTCTAAGCGATGAGCGATACGGTGAAATGCTTCGAACGAATGTTTCATGATTTTCGACGGGCTATACGACCCCGTTATCAGATTTACGGTAAATGACGCATTTCTCGAAATTTCCGTTTCCGACGCATATTTTTTCATCATTTCGCAAAATCTGTACGCACATTCACAGAGCACGTTAAAAACCACGAAACATTCGTTCGGAACGGTTAATCGTAACTATCACCGTTTCGGTACAAAAAGCGACAAACCGGCTCGGGCGGTACCTCCGACGATTCGGGCGGTACCTCCGGCCGACTATCGGTCGAAAATTTTCAAAGTCCCACGGCTCCGGGCGGCACCTCCGAAACGTTTCCGAGCGATTTGCGTCTAAGCGATGAGCGATACGGTGAAATGCTTCGAACGAATGTTTCATGATTTTCGACGGGCTATACGACCCCGTTATCAGATTTACGGTAAATGACGCATTTCTCGAAATTTCCGTTTCCGACGCATATTTTTTCATCATTTCGCAAAATCTGTACGCACATTCACAGAGCACGTTAAAAACCACGAAACATTCGTTCGGAACGGTTAATCGTATCTATCACCGTTTCGGTACAAAAAGCGACAAACCGGCTCGGGCGGTACCTCCGACGATTCGGGCGGTACCTCCGGCCGACTATCGGTCGAAAATTTTCAAAGTCCCACGGCTCCGGGCGGCACCTCCGAAACGTTTCCGAGCGATTTGCGTCTAAGCGATGAGCGATACGGTGAAATGCTTCGAACGAATGTTTCATGATTTTCGACGGGCTATACGACCCCGTTATCAGATTTACGGTAAATGACGCATTTCTCGAAATTTCCGTTTCCGACGCATATTTTTTCATCATTTCGCAAAATCTGTACGCACATTCACAGAGCACGTTAAAAACCACGAAACATTCGTTCGGAACGGTTAATCGTATCTATCACCGTTTCGGTACAAAAAGCGACAAACCGGCTCGGGCGGTACCTCCGACGATTCGGGCGGTACCTCCGGCCGACTATCGGTCGAAAATTTTCAAAGTCCCACGGCTCCGGGCGGCACCTCCGAAACGTTTCCGAGCGATTTGCGTCTAAGCGATGAGCGATACGGTGAAATGCTTCGAACGAATGTTTCATGATTTTCGACGGGCTATACGACCCCGTTATCAGATTTACGGTAAATGACGCATTTCTCGAAATTTCCGTTTCCGACGCATATTTTTTCATCATTTCGCTAAATCTGTACGCACATTCACAGAGCACGTTAAAAACCACGAAACATTCGTTCGGAACGGTTAATCGTATCTATCACCGTTTCGGTACAAAAAGTGACAAACCGGCTCGGGCGGTACCTCCGACGATTCGGGCGGTACCTCCGGCCGACTATCGGTCGAAAATTTTCAAAGTCCCACGGCTCCGGGCGGCACCTCCGAAACGTTTCCGAGCGATTTGCGTCTAAGCGATGAGCGATACGGTGAAATGCTTCGAACGAATGTTTCATGATTTTCGACGGACTATACGACCCCGTTATCAGATTTACGGTAAATGACGCATTTCTCGAAATTTCCGTTTCCGACGCATATTTTTTCATCATTTCGCAAAATCTGTACGCACATTCACAGAGCACGTTAAAAACCACGAAACATTCGTTCGGAACGGTTAATCGTATCTATCACCGTTTCGGTACAAAAAGCGACAAACCGGCTCGGGCGGTACCTCCGACGATTCGGGCGGTACCTCCGGCCGACTATCGGTCGAAAATTTTCAAAGTCCCACGGCTCCGGGCGGCACCTCCGAAACGTTTCCGAGCGATTTGCGTCTAAGCGATGAGCGATACGGTGAAATGCTTCGAACGAATGTTTCATGATTTTCGACGGGCTATACGACCCCGTTATCAGATTTACGGTAAATGACGCATTTCTCGAAATTTCCGTTTCCGACGCATATTTTTTCATCATTTCGCTAAATCTGTACGCACATTCACAGAGCACGTTAAAAACCACGAAACATTCGTTCGGAACGGTTAATCGTATCTATCACCGTTTCGGTACAAAAAGCGACAAACCGGCTCGGGCGGTACCTCCGACGATTCGGGCGGTACCTCCGGCCGACTATCGGTCGAAAATTTTCAAAGTCCCACGGCTCCGGGCGGCACCTCCGAAACGTTTCCGAGCGATTTGCGTCTAAGCGATGAGCGATACGGTGAAATGCTTCGAACGAATGTTTCATGATTTTCGACGGGCTATACGACCCCGTTATCAGATTTACGGTAAATGACGCATTTCTCGAAATTTCCGTTTCCGACGCATATTTTTTCATCATTTCGCAAAATCTGTACGCACATTCACAGAGCACGTTAAAAACCACGAAACATTCGTTCGGAACGGTTAATCGTATCTATCACCGTTTCGGTACAAAAAGCGACAAACCGGCTCGGGCGGTACCTCCGACGATTCGGGCGGTACCTCCGGCCGACTATCGGTCGAAAATTTTCAGTCCCACGGCTCCGGGCGGCACCTCCGAAACGTTTCCGAGCGATTTGCGTCTAAGCGATGAGCGATACGGTGAAATGCTTCGAACGAATGTTTCATGATTTTCGACGGGCTATACGACCCCGTTATCAGATTTACGGTAAATGACGCATTTCTCGAAATTTCCGTTTCCGACGCATATTTTTTCATCATTTCGCAAAATCTGTACGCACATTCACAGAGCACGTTAAAAACCACGAAACATTCGTTCGGAACGGTTAATCGTATCTATCACCGTTTCGGTACAAAAAGCGACAAACCGGCTCGGGCGGTACCTCCGACGATTCGGGCGGTACCTCCGGCCGACTATCGGTCGAAAATTTTCAAAGTCCCACGGCTCCGGGCGGCACCTCCGAAACGTTTCCGAGCGATTTGCGTCTAAGCGATGAGCGATACGGTGAAATGCTTCGAACGAATGTTTCATGATTTTCGACGGGCTATACGACCCCGTTATCAGATTTACGGTAAATGACGCATTTCTCGAAATTTCCGTTTCCGACGCATATTTTTTCATCATTTCGCAAAATCTGTACGCACATTCACAGAGCACGTTAAAAACCACGAAACATTCGTTCGGAACGGTTAATCGTATCTATCACCGTTTCGGTACAAAAAGCGACAAACCGGCTCGGGCGGTACCTCCGACGATTCGGGCGGTACCTCCGGCCGACTATCGGTCGAAAATTTTCAAAGTCCCACGGCTCCGGGCGGCACCTCCGAAACGTTTCCGAGCGATTTGCGTCTAAGCGATGAGCGATACGGTGAAATGCTTCGAACGAATGTTTCATGATTTTCGACGGGCTATACGACCCCGTTATCAGATTTACGGTAAATGACGCATTTCTCGAAATTTCCGTTTCCGACGCATATTTTTTCATCATTTCGCTAAATCTGTACGCACATTCACAGAGCACGTTAAAAACCACGAAACATTCGTTCGGAACGGTTAATCGTATCTATCACCGTTTCGGTACAAAAAGCGACAAACCGGCTCGGGCGGTACCTCCGACGATTCGGGCGGTACCTCCGGCCGACTATCGGTCGAAAATTTTCAAAGTCCCACGGCTCCGGGCGGCACCTCCGAAACGTTTCCGAGCGATTTGCGTCTAAGCGATGAGCGATACGGTGAAATGCTTCGAACGAATGTTTCATGATTTTCGACGGGCTATACGACCCCGTTATCAGATTTACGGTAAATGACGCATTTCTCGAAATTTCCGTTTCCGACGCATATTTTTTCATCATTTCGCTAAATCTGTACGCACATTCACAGAGCACGTTAAAAACCACGAAACATTTGTTCGGAACGGTTAATCGTATCTATCACCGTTTCGGTACAAAAAGCGACAAACCGGCTCGGGCGGTACCTCCGACGATTCGGGCGGTACCTCCGGCCGACTATCGGTCGAAAATTTTCAAAGTCCCACGGCTCCGGGCGGCACCTCCGAAACGTTTCCGAGCGATTTGCGTCTAAGCGATGAGCGATACGGTGAAATGCTTCGAACGAATGTTTCATGATTTTCGACGGGCTATACGACCCCGTTATCAGATTTACGGTAAATGACGCATTTCTCGAAATTTCCGTTTCCGACGCATATTTTTTCATCATTTCGCAAAATCTGTACGCACATTCACAGAGCACGTTAAAAACCACGAAACATTCGTTCGGAACGGTTAATCGTATCTATCACCGTTTCGGTACAAAAAGCGACAAACCGGCTCGGGCGGTACCTCCGACGATTCGGGCGGTACCTCCGGCCGACTATCGGTCGAAAATTTTCAAAGTCCCACGGCTCCGGGCGGCACCTCCGAAACGTTTCCGAGCGATTTGCGTCTAAGCGATGAGCGATACGGTGAAATGCTTCGAACGAATGTTTCATGATTTTCGACGGGCTATACGACCCCGTTATCAGATTTACGGTAAATGACGCATTTCTCGAAATTTCCGTTTCCGACGCATATTTTTTCATCATTTCGCTAAATCTGTACGCACATTCACAGAGCACGTTAAAAACCACGAAACATTTGTTCGGAACGGTTAATCGTATCTATCACCGTTTCGGTACAAAAAGCGACAAACCGGCTCGGGCGGTACCTCCGACGATTCGGGCGGTACCTCCGGCCGACTATCGGTCGAAAATTTTCAAAGTCCCACGGCTCCGGGCGGCACCTCCGAAACGTTTCCGAGCGATTTGCGTCTAAGCGATGAGCGATACGGTGAAATGCTTCGAACGAATGTTTCATGATTTTCGACGGGCTATACGACCCCGTTATCAGATTTACGGTAAATGACGCATTTCTCGAAATTTCCGTTTCCGACGCATATTTTTTCATCATTTCGCAAAATCTGTACGCACATTCACAGAGCACGTTAAAAACCACGAAACATTCGTTCGGAACGGTT
This sequence comes from Lasius fuliginosus, assembly GCA_949152495.1. Classification (NCBI taxonomy): domain Eukaryota; kingdom Metazoa; phylum Arthropoda; class Insecta; order Hymenoptera; family Formicidae; genus Lasius; species Lasius fuliginosus. The sequence continues at coordinate 41,728 of CASCJU010000163.1, read as the reverse complement.
AATCGTATCTATCACCGTTTCGGTACAAAAAGCGACAAACCGGCTCGGGCGGTACCTCCGACGATTCGGGCGGTACCTCCGGCCGACTATCGGTCGAAAATTTTCAAAGTCCCACGGCTCCGGGCGGCACCTCCGAAACGTTTCCGAGCGATTTGCGTCTAAGCGATGAGCGATACGGTGAAATGCTTCGAACGAATGTTTCATGATTTTCGACGGGCTATACGACCCCGTTATCAGATTTACGGTAAATGACGCATTTCTCGAAATTTCCGTTTCCGACGCATATTTTTTCATCATTTCGCTAAATCTGTACGCACATTCACAGAGCACGTTAAAAACCACGAAACATTCGTTCGGAACGGTTAATCGTATCTATCACCGTTTCGGTACAAAAAGCGACAAACCGGCTCGGGCGGTACCTCCGACGATTCGGGCGGTACCTCCGGCCGACTATCGGTCGAAAATTTTCAAAGTCCCACGGCTCCGGGCGGCACCTCCGAAACGTTTCCGAGCGATTTGCGTCTAAGCGATGAGCGATACGGTGAAATGCTTCGAACGAATGTTTCATGATTTTCGACGGGCTATACGACCCCGTTATCAGATTTACGGTAAATGACGCATTTCTCGAAATTTCCGTTTCCGACGCATATTTTTTCATCATTTCGCTAAATCTGTACGCACATTCACAGAGCACGTTAAAAACCACGAAACATTCGTTCGGAACGGTTAATCGTATCTATCACCGTTTCGGTACAAAAAGCGACAAACCGGCTCGGGCGGTACCTCCGACGATTCGGGCGGTACCTCCGGCCGACTATCGGTCGAAAATTTTCAAAGTCCCACGGCTCCGGGCGGCACCTCCGAAACGTTTCCGAGCGATTTGCGTCTAAGCGATGAGCGATACGGTGAAATGCTTCGAACGAATGTTTCATGATTTTCGACGGGCTATACGACCCCGTTATCAGATTTACGGTAAATGACGCATTTCTCGAAATTTCCGTTTCCGACGCATATTTTTTCATCATTTCGCTAAATCTGTACGCACATTCACAGAGCACGTTAAAAACCACGAAACATTCGTTCGGAACGGTTAATCGTATCTATCACCGTTTCGGTACAAAAAGCGACAAACCGGCTCGGGCGGTACCTCCGACGATTCGGGCGGTACCTCCGGCCGACTATCGGTCGAAAATTTTCAAAGTCCCACGGCTCCGGGCGGCACCTCCGAAACGTTTCCGAGCGATTTGCGTCTAAGCGATGAGCGATACGGTGAAATGCTTCGAACGAATGTTTCATGATTTTCGACGGGCTATACGACCCCGTTATCAGATTTACGGTAAATGACGCATTTCTCGAAATTTCCGTTTCCGACGCATATTTTTTCATCATTTCGCTAAATCTGTACGCACATTCACAGAGCACGTTAAAAACCACGAAACATTCGTTCGGAACGGTTAATCGTATCTATCACCGTTTCGGTACAAAAAGCGACAAACCGGCTCGGGCGGTACCTCCGACGATTCGGGCGGTACCTCCGGCCGACTATCGGTCGAAAATTTTCAAAGTCCCACGGCTCCGGGCGGCACCTCCGAAACGTTTCCGAGCGATTTGCGTCTAAGCGATGAGCGATACGGTGAAATGCTTCGAACGAATGTTTCATGATTTTCGACGGGCTATACGACCCCGTTATCAGATTTACGGTAAATGACGCATTTCTCGAAATTTCCGTTTCCGACGCATATTTTTTCATCATTTCGCTAAATCTGTACGCACATTCACAGAGCACGTTAAAAACCACGAAACATTCGTTCGGAACGGTTAATCGTATCTATCACCGTTTCGGTACAAAAAGCGACAAACCGGCTCGGGCGGTACCTCCGACGATTCGGGCGGTACCTCCGGCCGACTATCGGTCGAAAATTTTCAAAGTCCCACGGCTCCGGGCGGCACCTCCGAAACGTTTCCGAGCGATTTGCGTCTAAGCGATGAGCGATACGGTGAAATGCTTCGAACGAATGTTTCATGATTTTCGACGGGCTATACGACCCCGTTATCAGATTTACGGTAAATGACGCATTTCTCGAAATTTCCGTTTCCGACGCATATTTTTTCATCATTTCGCAAAATCTGTACGCACATTCACAGAGCACGTTAAAAACCACGAAACATTCGTTCGGAACGGTTAATCGTATCTATCACCGTTTCGGTACAAAAAGCGACAAACCGGCTCGGGCGGTACCTCCGACGATTCGGGCGGTACCTCCGGCCGACTATCGGTCGAAAATTTTCAAAGTCCCACGGCTCCGGGCGGCACCTCCGAAACGTTTCCGAGCGATTTGCGTCTAAGCGATGAGCGATACGGTGAAATGCTTCGAACGAATGTTTCATGATTTTCGACGGGCTATACGACCCCGTTATCAGATTTACGGTAAATGACGCATTTCTCGAAATTTCCGTTTCCGACGCATATTTTTTCATCATTTCGCAAAATCTGTACGCACATTCACAGAGCACGTTAAAAACCACGAAACATTCGTTCGGAACGGTTAATCGTATCTATCACCGTTTTGGTACAAAAAGCGACAAACCGGCTCGGGCGGTACCTCCGACGATTCGGGCGGTACCTCCGGCCGACTATCGGTCGAAAATTTTCAAAGTCCCACGGCTCCGGGCGGCACCTCCGAAACGTTTCCGAGCGATTTGCGTCTAAGCGATGAGCGATACGGTGAAATGCTTCGAACGAATGTTTCATGATTTTCGACGGGCTATACGACCCCGTTATCAGATTTACGGTAAATGACGCATTTCTCGAAATTTCCGTTTCCGACGCATATTTTTTCATCATTTCGCAAAATCTGTACGCACATTCACAGAGCACGTTAAAAACCACGAAACATTCGTTCGGAACGGTTAATCGTAACTATCACCGTTTCGGTACAAAAAGCGACAAACCGGCTCGGGCGGTACCTCCGACGATTCGGGCGGTACCTCCGGCCGACTATCGGTCGAAAATTTTCAAAGTCCCACGGCTCCGGGCGGCACCTCCGAAACGTTTCCGAGCGATTTGCGTCTAAGCGATGAGCGATACGGTGAAATGCTTCGAACGAATGTTTCATGATTTTCGACGGGCTATACGACCCCGTTATCAGATTTACGGTAAATGACGCATTTCTCGAAATTTCCGTTTCCGACGCATATTTTTTCATCATTTCGCTAAATCTGTACGCACATTCACAGAGCACGTTAAAAACCACGAAACATTCGTTCGGAACGGTTAATCGTAACTATCACCGTTTCGGTACAAAAAGCGACAAACCGGCTCGGGCGGTACCTCCGACGATTCGGGCGGTACCTCCGGCCGACTATCGGTCGAAAATTTTCAAAGTCCCACGACTCCGGGCGGCACCTCCGAAACGTTTCCGAGCGATTTGCGTCTAAGCGATGAGCGATACGGTGAAATGCTTCGAACGAATGTTTCATGATTTTCGACGGGCTATACGACCCCGTTATCAGATTTACGGTAAATGACGCATTTCTCGAAATTTCCGTTTCCGACGCATATTTTTTCATCATTTCGCAAAATCTGTACGCACATTCACAGAGCACGTTAAAAACCACGAAACATTCGTTCGGAACGGTTAATCGTATCTATCACCGTTTCGGTACAAAAAGCGACAAACCGGCTCGGGCGGTACCTCCGACGATTCGGGCGGTACCTCCGGCCGACTATCGGTCGAAAATTTTCAAAGTCCCACGGCTCCGGGCGGCACCTCCGAAACGTTTCCGAGCGATTTGCGTCTAAGCGATGAGCGATACGGTGAAATGCTTCGAACGAATGTTTCATGATTTTCGACGGGCTATACGACCCCGTTATCAGATTTACGGTAAATGACGCATTTCTCGAAATTTCCGTTTCCGACGCATATTTTTTCATCATTTCGCAAAATCTGTACGCACATTCACAGAGCACGTTAAAAACCACGAAACATTCGTTCGGAACGGTTAATCGTAACTATCACCGTTTCGGTACAAAAAGCGACAAACCGGCTCGGGCGGTACCTCCGACGATTCGGGCGGTACCTCCGGCCGACTATCGGTCGAAAATTTTCAAAGTCCCACGGCTCCGGGCGGCACCTCCGAAACGTTTCCGAGCGATTTGCGTCTAAGCGATGAGCGATACGGTGAAATGCTTCGAACGAATGTTTCATGATTTTCGACGGGCTATACG
>CASCJU010000163.1:0-27500 GCA_949152495.1 Lasius fuliginosus | reverse complement strand
CATGGTAGGCGCAGAACCTACCATCGACAGTTGATAAGGCAGACATTTGAAAGATGCGTCGCCGGTGCTAGGACCGATCAGCACAAAGTTATTCAGAGTCACCAAAATAAACGGTGGACGAACGGCGAGCCGCCCGCCACCGATTGGTTTTGATCTAATAAAAGCGTCCCTTCCATCACTGGTCGGGACTCTGTTTTGCATGTATTAGCTCTAGAATTACCACAGTTATCCAAGTAAATGTGGGTACAATCTAATGAACCATAACTGATTTAATGAGCCATTCGCGGTTTCACCTTAATTCGGCATGCACTGAGACATGCATGGCTTAATCTTTGAGACAAGCATATGACTACTGGCAGGATCAACCAGGGAGCTTCGTGTTCGGTTACTCTCGCGTAGGAGAAGTAACTCGCGAGCGAGCCCGATTGGGCTCGTCGCTAGCTCTTTCGAGCGCGCGCCCGTGCATATACACCGACGGCGCGCGCTCTATGTGCCGTTCTATTGCCGCCGGTCTTGCTTAGCCGGTCGGCGACACTCTCTGTGTGTGTTGTGTGTGGTGTGCGACTAGTATATAAAATATACACCACGAGAGACTCGCGAGAGCGAGCGCGGTCTCTCCACCATCAGGCATAACTCTCTTCCACTGACTAAAGAGTTTCTCCTCACTTTCCCCTCTTGTGCCTTCCACCTCTAAATATATATTTAATGCAAATTGCATTTCACAGTTTTAAACTTATAAAAAAGATCATACTCATTCTCATTCTCCCAATGTAAATGCGCGGGTCTCGTAGGACCTCGCGCGATTTACCCTGACGCTAGATCGACGATGCCGATGCTTAGAGACGTCGAGGATAAAATCTGTCCGTCGTACGTTTAGCACGACGGTAGTTATCTTTCGCTACGGCGTACAAAGCGAGCGGGAATAGCATTATTGCCTTCCGCCACTCGTATCCGTGGAGTAAACGTTCGGTAAGCGCGACGATTCCACTGCTACGTTACGTATCGAAACGAGAGAGAATCGCGCGGCCAACACACTAGATGCGTGCGCGCCACATATGAGCCATTCGGTCTTGCGACACCGACTCGTGGCAATGATGTGCTTAACAAACAGGTGTGTGGTGTATTATATATATTGCGCCGCGATAGAGCGACGACGAACGAGACGAACGCACCGTATCCGTTCACCAGAGACTTGTTCTTCCCGGTTATAATGTTGTTTCGTAAAAACTTCGAGAATACGAACGAAACGTGCGAGACGCAAAGAACGGATCCGTCGATCCGTCCTTCTCGCGTGACCGACTCGTTCCGACGCGTCGAGCGCGACGTACTGCTAACTATAACTCCTCTTATAATACCCAACCGACCGGCCAGGCGGTCGGCGACGCACGGTCGGTCCGTAAACGCGTGCGTCGAAACGCTCCCGAAGGCGTTATAGACGGGACTCAGTCGCTGAGCGAGATCGTCACTTTACGAGACGTCCAACAGGACTAGTCCCGATAACATTATTGGTCTTGTGTTTCGTACATAGAACATATCTCGTGGAGAACGCACGAAGCGTCCGAGACGCGAAGAACGCGCTCCGCTCGATCGTCCGTCCGACTCGTTCGACTCGTTCGACGCGCCGAGCGCGACGCACCTCTTATAGTACCCAACCGGCCGGCCAGGCGGTCGGCGACGCACGGTCCTACGAGCGGCCGCGTACCCGCGCGAGCGCCGAAGAGCTAGCGCAGTCGAGACATGGACGGCACCTCCGATCGAATCTCGGACGAAAATTTACAAAGTCCCACGGCTCCGGGCGGCACCTCCGAAACATTTCCGAGCTATTTGCGTCTAAGCGATGAGCGATACGGTGAAATGCTTCGAACGAATGTTTCATGATTTTCGACGGGCTATACGACCCCGTTATCAGATTTACGGTAAATGACGCATTTCTCGAAATTTCCGTTTCCGACGCATATTTTTTCATCATTTCGCAAAATCTGTACGCACATTCACAGAGCACGTTAAAAACCACGAAACATTCGTTCGGAACGGTTAATCGTATCTATCACCGTTTCGGTACAAAAAGCGACAAACCGGCTCGGGCGGTACCTCCGACGATTCGGGCGGTACCTCCGGCCGACTATCGGTCGAAAATTTTCAAAGTCCCACGGCTCCGGGCGGCACCTCCGAAACGTTTCCGAGCGATTTGCGTCTAAGCGATGAGCGATACGGTGAAATGCTTCGAACGAATGTTTCATGATTTTCGACGGGCTATACGACCCCGTTATCAGATTTACGGTAAATGACGCATTTCTCGAAATTTCCGTTTCCGACGCATATTTTTTCATCATTTCGCAAAATCTGTACGCACATTCACAGAGCACGTTAAAAACCACGAAACATTCGTTCGGAACGGTTAATCGTATCTATCACCGTTTCGGTACAAAAAGCGACAAACCGGCTCGGGCGGTACCTCCGACGATTCGGGCGGTACCTCCGGCCGACTATCGGTCGAAAATTTTCAAAGTCCCACGGCTCCGGGCGGCACCTCCGAAACGTTTCCGAGCGATTTGCGTCTAAGCGATGAGCGATACGGTGAAATGCTTCGAACGAATGTTTCATGATTTTCGACGGGCTATACGACCCCGTTATCAGATTTACGGTAAATGACGCATTTCTCGAAATTTCCGTTTCCGACGCATATTTTTTCATCATTTCGCAAAATCTGTACGCACATTCACAGAGCACGTTAAAAACCACGAAACATTCGTTCGGAACGGTTAATCGTATCTATCACCGTTTCGGTACAAAAAGCGACAAACCGGCTCGGGCGGTACCTCCGACGATTCGGGCGGTACCTCCGGCCGACTATCGGTCGAAAATTTTCAAAGTCCCACGGCTCCGGGCGGCACCTCCGAAACGTTTCCGAGCGATTTGCGTCTAAGCGATGAGCGATACGGTGAAATGCTTCGAACGAATGTTTCATGATTTTCGACGGGCTATACGACCCCGTTATCAGATTTACGGTAAATGACGCATTTCTCGAAATTTCCGTTTCCGACGCATATTTTTTCATCATTTCGCAAAATCTGTACGCACATTCACAGAGCACGTTAAAAACCACGAAACATTCGTTCGGAACGGTTAATCGTATCTATCACCGTTTCGGTACAAAAAGCGACAAACCGGCTCGGGCGGTACCTCCGACGATTCGGGCGGTACCTCCGGCCGACTATCGGTCGAAAATTTTCAAAGTCCCACGGCTCCGGGCGGCACCTCCGAAACGTTTCCGAGCGATTTGCGTCTAAGCGATGAGCGATACGGTGAAATGCTTCGAACGAATGTTTCATGATTTTCGACGGGCTATACGACCCCGTTATCAGATTTACGGTAAATGACGCATTTCTCGAAATTTCCGTTTCCGACGCATATTTTTTCATCATTTCGCAAAATCTGTACGCACATTCACAGAGCACGTTAAAAACCACGAAACATTCGTTCGGAACGGTTAATCGTATCTATCACCGTTTCGGTACAAAAAGCGACAAACCGGCTCGGGCGGTACCTCCGACGATTCGGGCGGTACCTCCGGCCGACTATCGGTCGAAAATTTTCAAAGTCCCACGGCTCCGGGCGGCACCTCCGAAACGTTTCCGAGCGATTTGCGTCTAAGCGATGAGCGATACGGTGAAATGCTTCGAACGAATGTTTCATGATTTTCGACGGGCTATACGACCCCGTTATCAGATTTACGGTAAATGACGCATTTCTCGAAATTTCCGTTTCCGACGCATATTTTTTCATCATTTCGCAAAATCTGTACGCACATTCACAGAGCACGTTAAAAACCACGAAACATTCGTTCGGAACGGTTAATCGTATCTATCACCGTTTCGGTACAAAAAGCGACAAACCGGCTCGGGCGGTACCTCCGACGATTCGGGCGGTACCTCCGGCCGACTATCGGTCGAAAATTTTCAAAGTCCCACGGCTCCGGGCGGCACCTCCGAAACGTTTCCGAGCGATTTGCGTCTAAGCGATGAGCGATACGGTGAAATGCTTCGAACGAATGTTTCATGATTTTCGACGGGCTATACGACCCCGTTATCAGATTTACGGTAAATGACGCATTTCTCGAAATTTCCGTTTCCGACGCATATTTTTTCATCATTTCGCAAAATCTGTACGCACATTCACAGAGCACGTTAAAAACCACGAAACATTCGTTCGGAACGGTTAATCGTATCTATCACCGTTTCGGTACAAAAAGCGACAAACCGGCTCGGGCGGTACCTCCGACGATTCGGGCGGTACCTCCGGCCGACTATCGGTCGAAAATTTTCAAAGTCCCACGGCTCCGGGCGGCACCTCCGAAACGTTTCCGAGCGATTTGCGTCTAAGCGATGAGCGATACGGTGAAATGCTTCGAACGAATGTTTCATGATTTTCGACGGGCTATACGACCCCGTTATCAGATTTACGGTAAATGACGCATTTCTCGAAATTTCCGTTTCCGACGCATATTTTTTCATCATTTCGCAAAATCTGTACGCACATTCACAGAGCACGTTAAAAACCACGAAACATTCGTTCGGAACGGTTAATCGTATCTATCACCGTTTCGGTACAAAAAGCGACAAACCGGCTCGGGCGGTACCTCCGACGATTCGGGCGGTACCTCCGGCCGACTATCGGTCGAAAATTTTCAAAGTCCCACGGCTCCGGGCGGCACCTCCGAAACGTTTCCGAGCGATTTGCGTCTAAGCGATGAGCGATACGGTGAAATGCTTCGAACGAATGTTTCATGATTTTCGACGGGCTATACGACCCCGTTATCAGATTTACGGTAAATGACGCATTTCTCGAAATTTCCGTTTCCGACGCATATTTTTTCATCATTTCGCAAAATCTGTACGCACATTCACAGAATACGTTAAAAACCACGAAACATTCGTTCGGAACGGTTAATCGTATCTATCACCGTTTCGGTACAAAAAGCGACAAACCGGCTCGGGCGGTACCTCCGACGATTCGGGCGGTACCTCCGGCCGACTATCGGTCGAAAATTTTCAAAGTCCCACGGCTCCGGGTGGCACCTCCGAAACGTTTCCGAGCGATTTGCGTCTAAGCGATGAGCGATACGGTGAAATGCTTCGAACGAATGTTTCATGATTTTCGACGGGCTATACGACCCCGTTATCAGATTTACGGTAAATGACGCATTTCTCGAAATTTCCGTTTCCGACGCATATTTTTTCATCATTTCGCAAAATCTGTACGCACATTCACAGAGCACGTTAAAAACCACGAAACATTCGTTCGGAACGGTTAATCGTATCTATCACCGTTTCGGTACAAAAAGCGACAAACCGGCTCGGGCGGTACCTCCGACGATTCGGGCGGTACCTCCGGCCGACTATCGGTCGAAAATTTTCAGTCCCACGGCTCCGGACGGCACCTCCGAAACGTTTCCGAGCGATTTGCGTCTAAGCGATGAGCGATACGGTGAAATGCTTCGAACGAATGTTTCATGATTTTCGACGGGCTATACGACCCCGTTATCAGATTTACGGTAAATGACGCATTTCTCGAAATTTCCGTTTCCGACGCATATTTTTTCATCATTTCGCTAAATCTGTACGCACATTCACAGAGCACGTTAAAAACCACGAAACATTCGTTCGGAACGGTTAATCGTATCTATCACCGTTTCGGTACAAAAAGCGACAAACCGGCTCGGGCGGTACCTCCGACGATTCGGGCGGTACCTCCGGCCGACTATCGGTCGAAAATTTTCAAAGTCCCACAGCTCCGGGCGGCACCTCCGAAACGTTTCCGAGCGATTTGCGTCTAAGCGATGAGCGATACGGTGAAATGCTTCGAACGAATGTTTCATGATTTTCGACGGGCTATACGACCCCGTTATCGGATTTACGGTAAATGACGCATTTCTCGATATTTCCGTTTCCGACGCATATTTTTTCATCATTTCGCAAAATCTGTACGCACATTCACAGAGCACGTTAAAAACCACGAAACATTCGTTCGGAACGGTTAATCGTATCTATCACCGTTTCGGTACAAAAAGCGACAAACCGACTCGGGCGGTACCTCCGACGATTCGGGCGGTACCTCCGGCCGACTATCGGTCGAAAATTTTCAAAGTCCCACGGCTCCGGGCGGCACCTCCGAAACGTTTCCGAGCGATTTGCGTCTAAGCGATGAGCGATACGGTGAAATGCTTCGAACGAATGTTTCATGATTTTCGACGGGCTATACGACCCCGTTATCAGATTTACGGTAAATAACGCATTTCTCGAAATTTCCGTTTCCGACGCATATTTTTTCATCATTTCGCTAAATCTGTACGCACATTCACAGAGCACGTTAAAAACCACGAAACATTCGTTCGGAACGGTTAATCGTATCTATCACCGTTTCGGTACAAAAAGCGACAAACCGGCTCGGGCGGTACCTCCGACGATTCGGGCGGTACCTCCGGCCGACTATCGGTCGAAAATTTTCAAAGTCCCACAGCTCCGGGCGGCACCTCCGAAACGTTTCCGAGCGATTTGCGTCTAAGCGATGAGCGATACGGTGAAATGCTTCGAACGAATGTTTCATGATTTTCGACGGGCTATACGACCCCGTTATCAGATTTACGGTAAATGACGCATTTCTCGAAATTTCCGTTTCCGACGCATATTTTTTCATCATTTCGCAAAATCTGTACGCACATTCACAGAGCACGTTAAAAACCACGAAACATTCGTTCGGAACGGTTAATCGTATATATCACCGTTTCGGTACAAAAAGCGACAAACCGACTCGGGCGGTACCTCCGACGATTCGGGCGGTACCTCCGGCCGACTATCGGTCGAAAATTTTCAAAGTCCCACGGCTCCGGGCGGCACCTCCGAAACGTTTCCGAGCGATTTGCGTCTAAGCGATGAGCGATACGGTGAAATGCTTCGAACGAATGTTTCATGATTTTCGACGGGCTATACGACCCCGTTATCAGATTTACGGTAAATGACGCATTTCTCGAAATTTCCGTTTCCGACGCATATTTTTTCATCATTTCGCAAAATCTGTACGCACATTCACAGAGCACGTTAAAAACCACGAAACATTCGTTCGGAACGGTTAATCGTATCTATCACCGTTTCGGTACAAAAAGCGACAAACCGGCTCGGGCGGTACCTCCGACGATTCGGGCGGTACCTCCGGCCGACTATCGGTCGAAAATTTTCAAAGTCCCACGGCTCCGGGCGGCACCTCCGAAACGTTTCCGAGCGATTTGCGTCTAAGCGATGAGCGATACGGTGAAATGCTTCGAACGAATGTTTCATGATTTTCGACGGGCTATACGACCCCGTTATCAGATTTACGGTAAATGACGCATTTCTCGAAATTTCCGTTTCCGACGCATATTTTTTCATCATTTCGCAAAATCTGTACGCACATTCACAGAGCACGTTAAAAACCACGAAACATTCGTTCGGAACGGTTAATCGTATCTATCACCGTTTCGGTACAAAAAGCGACAAACCGGCTCGGGCGGTACCTCCGACGATTCGGGCGGTACCTCCGGCCGACTATCGGTCGAAAATTTTCAAAGTCCCACGGCTCCGGGCGGCACCTCCGAAACGTTTCCGAGCGATTTGCGTCTAAGCGATGAGCGATACGGTGAAATGCTTCGAACGAATGTTTCATGATTTTCGACGGGCTATACGACCCCGTTATCAGATTTACGGTAAATGACGCATTTCTCGAAATTTCCGTTTCCGACGCATATTTTTTCATCATTTCGCAAAATCTGTACGCACATTCACAGAGCACGTTAAAAACCACGAAACATTCGTTCGGAACGGTTAATCGTATCTATCACCGTTTCGGTACAAAAAGCGACAAACCGGCTCGGGCGGTACCTCCGACGATTCGGGCGGTACCTCCGGCCGACTATCGGTCGAAAATTTTCAAAGTCCCACGGCTCCGGGCGGCACCTCCGAAACGTTTCCGAGCGATTTGCGTCTAAGCGATGAGCGATACGGTGAAATGCTTCGAACGAATGTTTCATGATTTTCGACGGGCTATACGACCCCGTTATCAGATTTACGGTAAATGACGCATTTCTCGAAATTTCCGTTTCCGACGCATATTTTTTCATCATTTCGCAAAATCTGTACGCACATTCACAGAGCACGTTAAAAACCACGAAACATTCGTTCGGAACGGTTAATCGTATCTATCACCGTTTCGGTACAAAAAGCGACAAACCGGCTCGGGCGGTACCTCCGACGATTCGGGCGGTACCTCCGGCCGACTATCGGTCGAAAATTTTCAAAGTCCCACGGCTCCGGGCGGCACCTCCGAAACGTTTCCGAGCGATTTGCGTCTAAGCGATGAGCGATACGGTGAAATGCTTCGAACGAATGTTTCATGATTTTCGACGGGCTATACGACCCCGTTATCAGATTTACGGTAAATGACGCATTTCTCGAAATTTCCGTTTCCGACGCATATTTTTTCATCATTTCGCAAAATCTGTACGCACATTCACAGAGCACGTTAAAAACCACGAAACATTCGTTCGGAACGGTTAATCGTATCTATCACCGTTTCGGTACAAAAAGCGACAAACCGGCTCGGGCGGTACCTCCGACGATTCGGGCGGTACCTCCGGCCGACTATCGGTCGAAAATTTTCAAAGTCCCACGGCTCCGGGCGGCACCTCCGAAACGTTTCCGAGCGATTTGCGTCTAAGCGATGAGCGATACGGTGAAATGCTTCGAACGAATGTTTCATGATTTTCGACGGGCTATACGACCCCGTTATCAGATTTACGGTAAATGACGCATTTCTCGAAATTTCCGTTTCCGACGCATATTTTTTCATCATTTCGCTAAATCTGTACGCACATTCACAGAGCACGTTAAAAACCACGAAACATTCGTTCGGAACGGTTAATCGTATCTATCACCGTTTCGGTACAAAAAGCGACAAACCGGCTCGGGCGGTACCTCCGACGATTCGGGCGGTACCTCCGGCCGACTATCGGTCGAAAATTTTCAAAGTCCCACGGCTCCGGGCGGCACCTCCGAAACGTTTCCGAGCGATTTGCGTCTAAGCGATGAGCGATACGGTGAAATGCTTCGAACGAATGTTTCATGATTTTCGACGGGCTATACGACCCCGTTATCAGATTTACGGTAAATGACGCATTTCTCGAAATTTCCGTTTCCGACGCATATTTTTTCATCATTTCGCAAAATCTGTACGCACATTCACAGAGCACGTTAAAAACCACGAAACATTCGTTCGGAACGGTTAATCGTATCTATCACCGTTTCGGTACAAAAAGCGACAAACCGGCTCGGGCGGTACCTCCGACGATTCGGGCGGTACCTCCGGCCGACTATCGGTCGAAAATTTTCAAAGTCCCACGGCTCCGGGCGGCACCTCCGAAACGTTTCCGAGCGATTTGCGTCTAAGCGATGAGCGATACGGTGAAATGCTTCGAACGAATGTTTCATGATTTTCGACGGGCTATACGACCCCGTTATCAGATTTACGGTAAATGACGCATTTCTCGAAATTTCCGTTTCCGACGCATATTTTTTCATCATTTCGCAAAATCTGTACGCACATTCACAGAATACGTTAAAAACCACGAAACATTCGTTCGGAACGGTTAATCGTATCTATCACCGTTTCGGTACAAAAAGCGACAAACCGGCTCGGGCGGTACCTCCGACGATTCGGGCGGTACCTCCGGCCGACTATCGGTCGAAAATTTTCAAAGTCCCACGGCTCCGGGTGGCACCTCCGAAACGTTTCCGAGCGATTTGCGTCTAAGCGATGAGCGATACGGTGAAATGCTTCGAACGAATGTTTCATGATTTTCGACGGGCTATACGACCCCGTTATCAGATTTACGGTAAATGACGCATTTCTCGAAATTTCCGTTTCCGACGCATATTTTTTCATCATTTCGCAAAATCTGTACGCACATTCACAGAGCACGTTAAAAACCACGAAACATTCGTTCGGAACGGTTAATCGTATCTATCACCGTTTCGGTACAAAAAGCGACAAACCGGCTCGGGCGGTACCTCCGACGATTCGGGCGGTACCTCCGGCCGACTATCGGTCGAAAATTTTCAGTCCCACGGCTCCGGACGGCACCTCCGAAACGTTTCCGAGCGATTTGCGTCTAAGCGATGAGCGATACGGTGAAATGCTTCGAACGAATGTTTCATGATTTTCGACGGGCTATACGACCCCGTTATCAGATTTACGGTAAATGACGCATTTCTCGAAATTTCCGTTTCCGACGCATATTTTTTCATCATTTCGCTAAATCTGTACGCACATTCACAGAGCACGTTAAAAACCACGAAACATTCGTTCGGAACGGTTAATCGTATCTATCACCGTTTCGGTACAAAAAGCGACAAACCGGCTCGGGCGGTACCTCCGACGATTCGGGCGGTACCTCCGGCCGACTATCGGTCGAAAATTTTCAAAGTCCCACAGCTCCGGGCGGCACCTCCGAAACGTTTCCGAGCGATTTGCGTCTAAGCGATGAGCGATACGGTGAAATGCTTCGAACGAATGTTTCATGATTTTCGACGGGCTATACGACCCCGTTATCGGATTTACGGTAAATGACGCATTTCTCGATATTTCCGTTTCCGACGCATATTTTTTCATCATTTCGCAAAATCTGTACGCACATTCACAGAGCACGTTAAAAACCACGAAACATTCGTTCGGAACGGTTAATCGTATCTATCACCGTTTCGGTACAAAAAGCGACAAACCGACTCGGGCGGTACCTCCGACGATTCGGGCGGTACCTCCGGCCGACTATCGGTCGAAAATTTTCAAAGTCCCACGGCTCCGGGCGGCACCTCCGAAACGTTTCCGAGCGATTTGCGTCTAAGCGATGAGCGATACGGTGAAATGCTTCGAACGAATGTTTCATGATTTTCGACGGGCTATACGACCCCGTTATCAGATTTACGGTAAATAACGCATTTCTCGAAATTTCCGTTTCCGACGCATATTTTTTCATCATTTCGCTAAATCTGTACGCACATTCACAGAGCACGTTAAAAACCACGAAACATTCGTTCGGAACGGTTAATCGTATCTATCACCGTTTCGGTACAAAAAGCGACAAACCGGCTCGGGCGGTACCTCCGACGATTCGGGCGGTACCTCCGGCCGACTATCGGTCGAAAATTTTCAAAGTCCCACAGCTCCGGGCGGCACCTCCGAAACGTTTCCGAGCGATTTGCGTCTAAGCGATGAGCGATACGGTGAAATGCTTCGAACGAATGTTTCATGATTTTCGACGGGCTATACGACCCCGTTATCAGATTTACGGTAAATGACGCATTTCTCGAAATTTCCGTTTCCGACGCATATTTTTTCATCATTTCGCAAAATCTGTACGCACATTCACAGAGCACGTTAAAAACCACGAAACATTCGTTCGGAACGGTTAATCGTATATATCACCGTTTCGGTACAAAAAGCGACAAACCGACTCGGGCGGTACCTCCGACGATTCGGGCGGTACCTCCGGCCGACTATCGGTCGAAAATTTTCAAAGTCCCACGGCTCCGGGCGGCACCTCCGAAACGTTTCCGAGCGATTTGCGTCTAAGCGATGAGCGATACGGTGAAATGCTTCGAACGAATGTTTCATGATTTTCGACGGGCTATACGACCCCGTTATCAGATTTACGGTAAATGACGCATTTCTCGAAATTTCCGTTTCCGACGCATATTTTTTCATCATTTCGCAAAATCTGTACGCACATTCACAGAGCACGTTAAAAACCACGAAACATTCGTTCGGAACGGTTAATCGTATCTATCACCGTTTCGGTACAAAAAGCGACAAACCGGCTCGGGCGGTACCTCCGACGATTCGGGCGGTACCTCCGGCCGACTATCGGTCGAAAATTTTCAAAGTCCCACGGCTCCGGGCGGCACCTCCGAAACGTTTCCGAGCGATTTGCGTCTAAGCGATGAGCGATACGGTGAAATGCTTCGAACGAATGTTTCATGATTTTCGACGGGCTATACGACCCCGTTATCAGATTTACGGTAAATGACGCATTTCTCGAAATTTCCGTTTCCGACGCATATTTTTTCATCATTTCGCAAAATCTGTACGCACATTCACAGAGCACGTTAAAAACCACGAAACATTCGTTCGGAACGGTTAATCGTATCTATCACCGTTTCGGTACAAAAAGCGACAAACCGGCTCGGGCGGTACCTCCGACGATTCGGGCGGTACCTCCGGCCGACTATCGGTCGAAAATTTTCAAAGTCCCACGGCTCCGGGCGGCACCTCCGAAACGTTTCCGAGCGATTTGCGTCTAAGCGATGAGCGATACGGTGAAATGCTTCGAACGAATGTTTCATGATTTTCGACGGGCTATACGACCCCGTTATCAGATTTACGGTAAATGACGCATTTCTCGAAATTTCCGTTTCCGACGCATATTTTTTCATCATTTCGCAAAATCTGTACGCACATTCACAGAGCACGTTAAAAACCACGAAACATTCGTTCGGAACGGTTAATCGTATCTATCACCGTTTCGGTACAAAAAGCGACAAACCGGCTCGGGCGGTACCTCCGACGATTCGGGCGGTACCTCCGGCCGACTATCGGTCGAAAATTTTCAAAGTCCCACGGCTCCGGGCGGCACCTCCGAAACGTTTCCGAGCGATTTGCGTCTAAGCGATGAGCGATACGGTGAAATGCTTCGAACGAATGTTTCATGATTTTCGACGGGCTATACGACCCCGTTATCAGATTTACGGTAAATGACGCATTTCTCGAAATTTCCGTTTCCGACGCATATTTTTTCATCATTTCGCAAAATCTGTACGCACATTCACAGAGCACGTTAAAAACCACGAAACATTCGTTCGGAACGGTTAATCGTATCTATCACCGTTTCGGTACAAAAAGCGACAAACCGGCTCGGGCGGTACCTCCGACGATTCGGGCGGTACCTCCGGCCGACTATCGGTCGAAAATTTTCAAAGTCCCACGGCTCCGGGCGGCACCTCCGAAACGTTTCCGAGCGATTTGCGTCTAAGCGATGAGCGATACGGTGAAATGCTTCGAACGAATGTTTCATGATTTTCGACGGGCTATACGACCCCGTTATCAGATTTACGGTAAATGACGCATTTCTCGAAATTTCCGTTTCCGACGCATATTTTTTCATCATTTCGCAAAATCTGTACGCACATTCACAGAGCACGTTAAAAACCACGAAACATTCGTTCGGAACGGTTAATCGTATCTATCACCGTTTCGGTACAAAAAGCGACAAACCGGCTCGGGCGGTACCTCCGACGATTCGGGCGGTACCTCCGGCCGACTATCGGTCGAAAATTTTCAAAGTCCCACGGCTCCGGGCGGCACCTCCGAAACGTTTCCGAGCGATTTGCGTCTAAGCGATGAGCGATACGGTGAAATGCTTCGAACGAATGTTTCATGATTTTCGACGGGCTATACGACCCCGTTATCAGATTTACGGTAAATGACGCATTTCTCGAAATTTCCGTTTCCGACGCATATTTTTTCATCATTTCGCAAAATCTGTACGCACATTCACAGAGCACGTTAAAAACCACGAAACATTCGTTCGGAACGGTTAATCGTATCTATCACCGTTTCGGTACAAAAAGCGACAAACCGGCTCGGGCGGTACCTCCGACGATTCGGGCGGTACCTCCGGCCGACTATCGGTCGAAAATTTTCAAAGTCCCACGGCTCCGGGCGGCACCTCCGAAACGTTTCCGAGCGATTTGCGTCTAAGCGATGAGCGATACGGTGAAATGCTTCGAACGAATGTTTCATGATTTTCGACGGGCTATACGACCCCGTTATCAGATTTACGGTAAATGACGCATTTCTCGAAATTTCCGTTTCCGACGCATATTTTTTCATCATTTCGCAAAATCTGTACGCACATTCACAGAGCACGTTAAAAACCACGAAACATTCGTTCGGAACGGTTAATCGTATCTATCACCGTTTCGGTACAAAAAGCGACAAACCGGCTCGGGCGGTACCTCCGACGATTCGGGCGGTACCTCCGGCCGACTATCGGTCGAAAATTTTCAAAGTCCCACGGCTCCGGGCGGCACCTCCGAAACGTTTCCGAGCGATTTGCGTCTAAGCGATGAGCGATACGGTGAAATGCTTCGAACGAATGTTTCATGATTTTCGACGGGCTATACGACCCCGTTATCAGATTTACGGTAAATGACGCATTTCTCGAAATTTCCGTTTCCGACGCATATTTTTTCATCATTTCGCAAAATCTGTACGCACATTCACAGAGCACGTTAAAAACCACGAAACATTCGTTCGGAACGGTTAATCGTATCTATCACCGTTTCGGTACAAAAAGCGATAAACCGGCTCGGGCGGTACCTCCGACGATTCGGGCGGTACCTCCGGCCGACTATCGGTCGAAAATTTTCAGTCCCACGGCTCCGGGCGGCACCTCCGAAACGTTTCCGAGCGATTTGCGTCTAAGCGATGAGCGATACGGTGAAATGCTTCGAACGAATGTTTCATGATTTTCGACGGGCTATACGACCCCGTTATCAGATTTACGGTAAATGACGCATTTCTCGAAATTTCCGTTTCCGACGCATATTTTTTCATCATTTCGCAAAATCTGTACGCACATTCACAGAGCACGTTAAAAACCACGAAACATTCGTTCGGAACGGTTAATCGTATCTATCACCGTTTCGGTACAAAAAGCGACAAACCGGCTCGGGCGGTACCTCCGACGATTCGGGCGGTACCTCCGGCCGACTATCGGTCGAAAATTTTCAAAGTCCCACGGCTCCGGGCGGCACCTCCGAAACGTTTCCGAGCGATTTGCGTCTAAGCGATGAGCGATACGGTGAAATGCTTCGAACGAATGTTTCATGATTTTCGACGGGCTATACGACCCCGTTATCAGATTTACGGTAAATGACGCATTTCTCGAAATTTCCGTTTCCGACGCATATTTTTTCATCATTTCGCAAAATCTGTACGCACATTCACAGAGCACGTTAAAAACCACGAAACATTCGTTCGGAACGGTTAATCGTATCTATCACCGTTTCGGTACAAAAAGCGATAAACCGGCTCGGGCGGTACCTCCGACGATTCGGGCGGTACCTCCGGCCGACTATCGGTCGAAAATTTTCAGTCCCACGGCTCCGGGCGGCACCTCCGAAACGTTTCCGAGCGATTTGCGTCTAAGCGATGAGCGATACGGTGAAATGCTTCGAACGAATGTTTCATGATTTTCGACGGGCTATACGACCCCGTTATCAGATTTACGGTAAATGACGCATTTCTCGAAATTTCCGTTTCCGACGCATATTTTTTCATCATTTCGCTAAATCTGTACGCACATTCACAGAGCACGTTAAAAACCACGAAACATTCGTTCGGAACGGTTAATCGTATCTATCACCGTTTCGGTACAAAAAGCGACAAACCGGGTCGGGCGGTACCTCCGACGATTCGGGCGGTACCTCCGGCCGACTATCGGTCGAAAATTTTCAAAGTCCCACGGCTCCGGGCGGCACCTCCGAAACGTTTCCGAGCGATTTGCGTCTAAGCGATGAGCGATACGGTGAAATGCTTCGAACGAATGTTTCATGATTTTCGACGGGCTATACGACCCCGTTATCAGATTTACGGTAAATGACGCATTTCTCGAAATTTCCGTTTCCGACGCATATTTTTTCATCATTTCGCAAAATCTGTACGCACATTCACAGAGCACGTTAAAAACCACGAAACATTCGTTCGGAACGGTTAATCGTATCTATCACCGTTTCGGTACAAAAAGCGACAAACCGGCTCGGGCGGTACCTCCGACGATTCGGGCGGTACCTCCGGCCGACTATCGGTCGAAAATTTTCAAAGTCCCACGGCTCCGGGCGGCACCTCCGAAACGTTTCCGAGCGATTTGCGTCTAAGCGATGAGCGATACGGTGAAATGCTTCGAACGAATGTTTCATGATTTTCGACGGGCTATACGACCCCGTTATCAGATTTACGGTAAATGACGCATTTCTCGAAATTTCCGTTTCCGACGCATATTTTTTCATCATTTCGCAAAATCTGTACGCACATTCACAGAGCACGTTAAAAACCACGAAACATTCGTTCGGAACGGTTAATCGTATCTATCACCGTTTCGGTACAAAAAGCGACAAACCGGCTCGGGCGGTACCTCCGACGATTCGGGCGGTACCTCCGGCCGACTATCGGTCGAAAATTTTCAAAGTCCCACGGCTCCGGGCGGCACCTCCGAAACGTTTCCGAGCGATTTGCGTCTAAGCGATGAGCGATACGGTGAAATGCTTCGAACGAATGTTTCATGATTTTCGACGGGCTATACGACCCCGTTATCAGATTTACGGTAAATGACGCATTTCTCGAAATTTCCGTTTCCGACGCATATTTTTTCATCATTTCGCAAAATCTGTACGCACATTCACAGAGCACGTTAAAAACCACGAAACATTCGTTCGGAACGGTTAATCGTATCTATCACCGTTTCGGTACAAAAAGCGACAAACCGGCTCGGGCGGTACCTCCGACGATTCGGGCGGTACCTCCGGCCGACTATCGGTCGAAAATTTTCAAAGTCCCACGGCTCCGGGCGGCACCTCCGAAACGTTTCCGAGCGATTTGCGTCTAAGCGATGAGCGATACGGTGAAATGCTTCGAACGAATGTTTCATGATTTTCGACGGGCTATACGACCCCGTTATCAGATTTACGGTAAATGACGCATTTCTCGAAATTTCCGTTTCCGACGCATATTTTTTCATCATTTCGCAAAATCTGTACGCACATTCACAGAGCACGTTAAAAACCACGAAACATTCGTTCGGAACGGTTAATCGTATCTATCACCGTTTCGGTACAAAAAGCGACAAACCGGCTCGGGCGGTACCTCCGACGATTCGGGCGGTACCTCCGGCCGACTATCGGTCGAAAATTTTCAAAGTCACACGGCTCCGGGCGGCACCTCCGAAACGTTTCCGAGCCATTTGCGTCTAAGCGATGAGCGATACGGTGAAATGCTTCGAACGAATGTTTCATGATTTTCGACGGGCTATACGACCCCGTTATCAGATTTACGGTAAATGACGCATTTCTCGAAATTTCCGTTTCCGACGCATATTTTTTCATCATTTCGCTAAATCTGTACGCACATTCACAGAGCACGTTAAAAACCACGAAACATTCGTTCGGAACGGTTAATCGTATCTATCACCGTTTCGGTACAAAAAGCGACAAACCGGGTCGGGCGGTACCTCCGACGATTCGGGCGGTACCTCCGGCCGACTATCGGTCGAAAATTTTCAAAGTCCCACGGCTCCGGGCGGCACCTCCGAAACGTTTCCGAGCGATTTGCGTCTAAGCGATGAGCGATACGGTGAAATGCTTCGAACGAATGTTTCATGATTTTCGACGGGCTATACGACCCCGTTATCAGATTTACGGTAAATGACGCATTTCTCGAAATTTCCGTTTCCGACGCATATTTTTTCATCATTTCGCAAAATCTGTACGCACATTCACAGAGCACGTTAAAAACCACGAAACATTCGTTCGGAACGGTTAATCGTATCTATCACCGTTTCGGTACAAAAAGCGACAAACCGGCTCGGGCGGTACCTCCGACGATTCGGGCGGTACCTCCGGCCGACTATCGGTCGAAAATTTTCAAAGTCCCACGGCTCCGGGCGGCACCTCCGAAACGTTTCCGAGCGATTTGCGTCTAAGCGATGAGCGATACGGTGAAATGCTTCGAACGAATGTTTCATGATTTTCGACGGGCTATACGACCCCGTTATCAGATTTACGGTAAATGACGCATTTCTCGAAATTTCCGTTTCCGACGCATATTTTTTCATCATTTCGCAAAATCTGTACGCACATTCACAGAGCACGTTAAAAACCACGAAACATTCGTTCGGAACGGTTAATCGTATCTATCACCGTTTCGGTACAAAAAGCGACAAACCGGCTCGGGCGGTACCTCCGACGATTCGGGCGGTACCTCCGGCCGACTATCGGTCGAAAATTTTCAAAGTCCCACGGCTCCGGGCGGCACCTCCGAAACGTTTCCGAGCGATTTGCGTCTAAGCGATGAGCGATACGGTGAAATGCTTCGAACGAATGTTTCATGATTTTCGACGGGCTATACGACCCCGTTATCAGATTTACGGTAAATGACGCATTTCTCGAAATTTCCGTTTCCGACGCATATTTTTTCATCATTTCGCAAAATCTGTACGCACATTCACAGAGCACGTTAAAAACCACGAAACATTCGTTCGGAACGGTTAATCGTATCTATCACCGTTTCGGTACAAAAAGCGACAAACCGGCTCGGGCGGTACCTCCGACGATTCGGGCGGTACCTCCGGCCGACTATCGGTCGAAAATTTTCAAAGTCCCACGGCTCCGGGCGGCACCTCCGAAACGTTTCCGAGCGATTTGCGTCTAAGCGATGAGCGATACGGTGAAATGCTTCGAACGAATGTTTCATGATTTTCGACGGGCTATACGACCCCGTTATCAGATTTACGGTAAATGACGCATTTCTCGAAATTTCCGTTTCCGACGCATATTTTTTCATCATTTCGCAAAATCTGTACGCACATTCACAGAGCACGTTAAAAACCACGAAACATTCGTTCGGAACGGTTAATCGTATCTATCACCGTTTCGGTACAAAAAGCGACAAACCGGCTCGGGCGGTACCTCCGACGATTCGGGCGGTACCTCCGGCCGACTATCGGTCGAAAATTTTCAAAGTCACACGGCTCCGGGCGGCACCTCCGAAACGTTTCCGAGCCATTTGCGTCTAAGCGATGAGCGATACGGTGAAATGCTTCGAACGAATGTTTCATGATTTTCGACGGGCTATACGACCCCGTTATCAGATTTACGGTAAATGACGCATTTCTCGAAATTTCCGTTTCCGACGCATATTTTTTCATCATTTCGCTAAATCTGTACGCACATTCACAGAGCACGTTAAAAACCACGAAACATTCGTTCGGAACGGTTAATCGTATCTATCACCGTTTCGGTACAAAAAGCGACAAACCGGCTCGGGCGGTACCTCCGACGATTCGGGCGGTACCTCCGGCCGACTATCGGTCGAAAATTTTCAAAGTCCCACGGCTCCGGGCGGCACCTCCGAAACGTTTCCGAGCGATTTGCGTCTAAGCGATGAGCGATACGGTGAAATGCTTCGAACGAATGTTTCATGATTTTCGACGGGCTATACGACCCCGTTATCAGATTTACGGTAAATGACGCATTTCTCGAAATTTCCGTTTCCGACGCATATTTTTTCATCATTTCGCAAAATCTGTACGCACATTCACAGAGCACGTTAAAAACCACGAAACATTCGTTCGGAACGGTTAATCGTATCTATCACCGTTTCGGTACAAAAAGCGACAAACCGGCTCGGGCGGTACCTCCGACGATTCGGGCGGTACCTCCGGCCGACTATCGGTCGAAAATTTTCAAAGTCCCACGGCTCCGGGCGGCACCTCCGAAACGTTTCCGAGCGATTTGCGTCTAAGCGATGAGCGATACGGTGAAATGCTTCGAACGAATGTTTCATGATTTTCGACGGGCTATACGACCCCGTTATCAGATTTACGGTAAATGACGCATTTCTCGAAATTTCCGTTTCCGACGCATATTTTTTCATCATTTCGCAAAATCTGTACGCACATTCACAGAGCACGTTAAAAACCACGAAACATTCGTTCGGAACGGTTAATCGTATCTATCACCGTTTCGGTACAAAAAGCGACAAACCGGCTCGGGCGGTACCTCCGACGATTCGGGCGGTACCTCCGGCCGACTATCGGTCGAAAATTTTCAAAGTCACACGGCTCCGGGCGGCACCTCCGAAACGTTTCCGAGCCATTTGCGTCTAAGCGATGAGCGATACGGTGAAATGCTTCGAACGAATGTTTCATGATTTTCGACGGGCTATACGACCCCGTTATCAGATTTACGGTAAATGACGCATTTCTCGAAATTTCCGTTTCCGACGCATATTTTTTCATCATTTCGCAAAATCTGTACGCACATTCACAGAGCACGTTAAAAACCACGAAACATTCGTTCGGAACGGTTAATCGTATCTATCACCGTTTCGGTACAAAAAGCGACAAACCGGCTCGGGCGGTACCTCCGACGATTCGGGCGGTACCTCCGGCCGACTATCGGTCGAAAATTTTCAAAGTCCCACGGCTCCGGGCGGCACCTCCGAAACGTTTCCGAGCGATTTGCGTCTAAGCGATGAGCGATACGGTGAAATGCTTCGAACGAATGTTTCATGATTTTCGACGGGCTATACGACCCCGTTATCAGATTTACGGTAAATGACGCATTTCTCGAAATTTCCGTTTCCGACGCATATTTTTTCATCATTTCGCAAAATCTGTACGCACATTCACAGAGCACGTTAAAAACCACGAAACATTCGTTCGGAACGGTTAATCGTATCTATCACCGTTTCGGTACAAAAAGCGACAAACCGGCTCGGGCGGTACCTCCGACGATTCGGGCGGTACCTCCGGCCGACTATCGGTCGAAAATTTTCAAAGTCCCACGGCTCCGGGCGGCACCTCCGAAACGTTTCCGAGCGATTTGCGTCTAAGCGATGAGCGATACGGTGAAATGCTTCGAACGAATGTTTCATGATTTTCGACGGGCTATACGACCCCGTTATCAGATTTACGGTAAATGACGCATTTCTCGAAATTTCCGTTTCCGACGCATATTTTTTCATCATTTCGCAAAATCTGTACGCACATTCACAGAGCACGTTAAAAACCACGAAACATTCGTTCGGAACGGTTAATCGTATCTATCACCGTTTCGGTACAAAAAGCGACAAACCGGCTCGGGCGGTACCTCCGACGATTCGGGCGGTACCTCCGGCCGACTATCGGTCGAAAATTTTCAAAGTCCCACGGCTCCGGGCGGCACCTCCGAAACGTTTCCGAGCGATTTGCGTCTAAGCGATGAGCGATACGGTGAAATGCTTCGAACGAATGTTTCATGATTTTCGACGGGCTATACGACCCCGTTATCAGATTTACGGTAAATGACGCATTTCTCGAAATTTCCGTTTCCGACGCATATTTTTTCATCATTTCGCAAAATCTGTACGCACATTCACAGAGCACGTTAAAAACCACGAAACATTCGTTCGGAACGGTTAATCGTATCTATCACCGTTTCGGTACAAAAAGCGACAAACCGGCTCGGGCGGTACCTCCGACGATTCGGGCGGTACCTCCGGCCGACTATCGGTCGAAAATTTTCAAAGTCACACGGCTCCGGGCGGCACCTCCGAAACGTTTCCGAGCCATTTGCGTCTAAGCGATGAGCGATACGGTGAAATGCTTCGAACGAATGTTTCATGATTTTCGACGGGCTATACGACCCCGTTATCAGATTTACGGTAAATGACGCATTTCTCGAAATTTCCGTTTCCGACGCATATTTTTTCATCATTTCGCTAAATCTGTACGCACATTCACAGAGCACGTTAAAAACCAC
Source organism: Lasius fuliginosus (assembly GCA_949152495.1). Classification (NCBI taxonomy): domain Eukaryota; kingdom Metazoa; phylum Arthropoda; class Insecta; order Hymenoptera; family Formicidae; genus Lasius; species Lasius fuliginosus. Next base: position 5,838 of record CASCJU010000163.1, on the reverse strand, counting down.
GAAACATTCGTTCGGAACGGTTAATCGTATCTATCACCGTTTCGGTACAAAAAGCGACAAACCGGGTCGGGCGGTACCTCCGACGATTCGGGCGGTACCTCCGGCCGACTATCGGTCGAAAATTTTCAAAGTCCCACGGCTCCGGGCGGCACCTCCGAAACGTTTCCGAGCGATTTGCGTCTAAGCGATGAGCGATACGGTGAAATGCTTCGAACGAATGTTTCATGATTTTCGACGGGCTATACGACCCCGTTATCAGATTTACGGTAAATGACGCATTTCTCGAAATTTCCGTTTCCGACGCATATTTTTTCATCATTTCGCAAAATCTGTACGCACATTCACAGAGCACGTTAAAAACCACGAAACATTCGTTCGGAACGGTTAATCGTATCTATCACCGTTTCGGTACAAAAAGCGACAAACCGGCTCGGGCGGTACCTCCGACGATTCGGGCGGTACCTCCGGCCGACTATCGGTCGAAAATTTTCAAAGTCCCACGGCTCCGGGCGGCACCTCCGAAACGTTTCCGAGCGATTTGCGTCTAAGCGATGAGCGATACGGTGAAATGCTTCGAACGAATGTTTCATGATTTTCGACGGGCTATACGACCCCGTTATCAGATTTACGGTAAATGACGCATTTCTCGAAATTTCCGTTTCCGACGCATATTTTTTCATCATTTCGCAAAATCTGTACGCACATTCACAGAGCACGTTAAAAACCACGAAACATTCGTTCGGAACGGTTAATCGTATCTATCACCGTTTCGGTACAAAAAGCGACAAACCGGCTCGGGCGGTACCTCCGACGATTCGGGCGGTACCTCCGGCCGACTATCGGTCGAAAATTTTCAAAGTCCCACGGCTCCGGGCGGCACCTCCGAAACGTTTCCGAGCGATTTGCGTCTAAGCGATGAGCGATACGGTGAAATGCTTCGAACGAATGTTTCATGATTTTCGACGGGCTATACGACCCCGTTATCAGATTTACGGTAAATGACGCATTTCTCGAAATTTCCGTTTCCGACGCATATTTTTTCATCATTTCGCAAAATCTGTACGCACATTCACAGAGCACGTTAAAAACCACGAAACATTCGTTCGGAACGGTTAATCGTATCTATCACCGTTTCGGTACAAAAAGCGACAAACCGGCTCGGGCGGTACCTCCGACGATTCGGGCGGTACCTCCGGCCGACTATCGGTCGAAAATTTTCAAAGTCCCACGGCTCCGGGCGGCACCTCCGAAACGTTTCCGAGCGATTTGCGTCTAAGCGATGAGCGATACGGTGAAATGCTTCGAACGAATGTTTCATGATTTTCGACGGGCTATACGACCCCGTTATCAGATTTACGGTAAATGACGCATTTCTCGAAATTTCCGTTTCCGACGCATATTTTTTCATCATTTCGCAAAATCTGTACGCACATTCACAGAGCACGTTAAAAACCACGAAACATTCGTTCGGAACGGTTAATCGTATCTATCACCGTTTCGGTACAAAAAGCGACAAACCGGCTCGGGCGGTACCTCCGACGATTCGGGCGGTACCTCCGGCCGACTATCGGTCGAAAATTTTCAAAGTCACACGGCTCCGGGCGGCACCTCCGAAACGTTTCCGAGCCATTTGCGTCTAAGCGATGAGCGATACGGTGAAATGCTTCGAACGAATGTTTCATGATTTTCGACGGGCTATACGACCCCGTTATCAGATTTACGGTAAATGACGCATTTCTCGAAATTTCCGTTTCCGACGCATATTTTTTCATCATTTCGCTAAATCTGTACGCACATTCACAGAGCACGTTAAAAACCACGAAACATTCGTTCGGAACGGTTAATCGTATCTATCACCGTTTCGGTACAAAAAGCGACAAACCGGCTCGGGCGGTACCTCCGACGATTCGGGCGGTACCTCCGGCCGACTATCGGTCGAAAATTTTCAAAGTCCCACGGCTCCGGGCGGCACCTCCGAAACGTTTCCGAGCGATTTGCGTCTAAGCGATGAGCGATACGGTGAAATGCTTCGAACGAATGTTTCATGATTTTCGACGGGCTATACGACCCCGTTATCAGATTTACGGTAAATGACGCATTTCTCGAAATTTCCGTTTCCGACGCATATTTTTTCATCATTTCGCAAAATCTGTACGCACATTCACAGAGCACGTTAAAAACCACGAAACATTCGTTCGGAACGGTTAATCGTATCTATCACCGTTTCGGTACAAAAAGCGACAAACCGGCTCGGGCGGTACCTCCGACGATTCGGGCGGTACCTCCGGCCGACTATCGGTCGAAAATTTTCAGTCCCACGGCTCCGGGCGGCACCTCCGAAACGTTTCCGAGCGATTTGCGTCTAAGCGATGAGCGATACGGTGAAATGCTTCGAACGAATGTTTCATGATTTTCGACGGGCTATACGACCCCGTTATCAGATTTACGGTAAATGACGCATTTCTCGAAATTTCCGTTTCCGACGCATATTTTTTCATCATTTCGCTAAATCTGTACGCACATTCACAGAGCACGTTAAAAACCACGAAACATTCGTTCGGAACGGTTAATCGTATCTATCACCGTTTCGGTACAAAAAGCGACAAACCGGCTCGGGCGGTACCTCCGACGATTCGGGCGGTACCTCCGGCCGACTATCGGTCGAAAATTTTCAAAGTCCCACAGCTCCGGGCGGCACCTCCGAAACGTTTCCGAGCGATTTGCGTCTAAGCGATGAGCGATACGGTGAAATGCTTCGAACGAATGTTTCATGATTTTCGACGGGCTATACGACCCCGTTATCAGATTTACGGTAAATGACGCATTTCTCGAAATTTCCGTTTCCGACGCATATTTTTTCATCATTTCGCAAAATCTGTACGCACATTCACAGAGCACGTTAAAAACCACGAAACATTCGTTCGAAACGGTTAATCGTATCTATCACCGTTTCGGTACAAAAAGCGACAAACCGACTCGGGCGGTACCTCCGACGATTCGGGCGGTACCTCCGGCCGACTATCGGTCGAAAATTTTCAAAGTCCCACGGCTCCGGGCGGCACCTCCGAAACGTTTCCGAGCGATTTGCGTCTAAGCGATGAGCGATACGGTGAAATGCTTCGAACGAATGTTTCATGATTTTCGACGGGCTATACGACCCCGTTATCAGATTTACGGTAAATGACGCATTTCTCGAAATTTCCGTTTCCGACGCATATTTTTTCATCATTTCGCTAAATCTGTACGCACATTCACAGAGCACGTTAAAAACCACGAAACATTCGTTCGGAACGGTTAATCGTATCTATCACCGTTTCGGTACAAAAAGCGACAAACCGGCTCGGGCGGTACCTCCGACGATTCGGGCGGTACCTCCGGCCGACTATCGGTCGAAAATTTTCAAAGTCCCACGGCTCCGGGCGGCACCTCCGAAACGTTTCCGAGCGATTTGCGTCTAAGCGATGAGCGATACGGTGAAATGCTTCGAACGAATGTTTCATGATTTTCGACGGGCTATACGACCCCGTTATCAGATTTACGGTAAATGACGCATTTCTCGAAATTTCCGTTTCCGACGCATATTTTTTCATCATTTCGCAAAATCTGTACGCACATTCACAGAGCACGTTAAAAACCACGAAACATTCGTTCGGAACGGTTAATCGTATCTATCACCGTTTCGGTACAAAAAGCGACAAACCGGCTCGGGCGGTACCTCCGACGATTCGGGCGGTACCTCCGGCCGACTATCGGTCGAAAATTTTCAAAGTCCCACGGCTCCGGGCGGCACCTCCGAAACGTTTCCGAGCGATTTGCGTCTAAGCGATGAGCGATACGGTGAAATGCTTCGAACGAATGTTTCATGATTTTCGACGGGCTATACGACCCCGTTATCAGATTTACGGTAAATGACGCATTTCTCGAAATTTCCGTTTCCGACGCATATTTTTTCATCATTTCGCAAAATCTGTACGCACATTCACAGAGCACGTTAAAAACCACGAAACATTCGTTCGGAACGGTTAATCGTATCTATCACCGTTTCGGTACAAAAAGCGACAAACCGGCTCGGGCGGTACCTCCGACGATTCGGGCGGTACCTCCGGCCGACTATCGGTCGAAAATTTTCAAAGTCCCACGGCTCCGGGCGGCACCTCCGAAACGTTTCCGAGCGATTTGCGTCTAAGCGATGAGCGATACGGTGAAATGCTTCGAACGAATGTTTCATGATTTTCGACGGGCTATACGACCCCGTTATCAGATTTACGGTAAATGACGCATTTCTCGAAATTTCCGTTTCCGACGCATATTTTTTCATCATTTCGCAAAATCTGTACGCACATTCACAGAGCACGTTAAAAACCACGAAACATTCGTTCGGAACGGTTAATCGTATCTATCACCGTTTCGGTACAAAAAGCGACAAACCGGCTCGGGCGGTACCTCCGACGATTCGGGCGGTACCTCCGGCCGACTATCGGTCGAAAATTTTCAAAGTCCCACGGCTCCGGGCGGCACCTCCGAAACGTTTCCGAGCGATTTGCGTCTAAGCGATGAGCGATACGGTGAAATGCTTCGAACGAATGTTTCATGATTTTCGACGGGCTATACGACCCCGTTATCAGATTTACGGTAAATGACGCATTTCTCGAAATTTCCGTTTCCGACGCATATTTTTTCATCATTTCGCAAAATCTGTACGCACATTCACAGAGCACGTTAAAAACCACGAAACATTCGTTCGGAACGGTTAATCGTATCTATCACCGTTTCGGTACAAAAAGCGACAAACCGGCTCGGGCGGTACCTCCGACGATTCGGGCGGTACCTCCGGCCGACTATCGGTCGAAAATTTTCAAAGTCCCACGGCTCCGGGCGGCACCTCCGAAACGTTTCCGAGCGATTTGCGTCTAAGCGATGAGCGATACGGTGAAATGCTTCGAACGAATGTTTCATGATTTTCGACGGGCTATACGACCCCGTTATCAGATTTACGGTAAATGACGCATTTCTCGAAATTTCCGTTTCCGACGCATATTTTTTCATCATTTCGCAAAATCTGTACGCACATTCACAGAGCACGTTAAAAACCACGAAACATTCGTTCGGAACGGTTAATCGTATCTATCACCGTTTCGGTACAAAAAGCGACAAACCGGCTCGGGCGGTACCTCCGACGATTCGGGCGGTACCTCCGGCCGACTATCGGTCGAAAATTTTCAAAGTCCCACGGCTCCGGGCGGCACCTCCGAAACGTTTCCGAGCGATTTGCGTCTAAGCGATGAGCGATACGGTGAAATGCTTCGAACGAATGTTTCATGATTTTCGACGGGCTATACGACCCCGTTATCAGATTTACGGTAAATGACGCATTTCTCGAAATTTCCGTTTCCGACGCATATTTTTTCATCATTTCGCAAAATCTGTACGCACATTCACAGAGCACGTTAAAAACCACGAAACATTCGTTCGGAACGGTTAATCGTATCTATCACCGTTTCGGTACAAAAAGCGACAAACCGGCTCGGGCGGTACCTCCGACGATTCGGGCGGTACCTCCGGCCGACTATCGGTCGAAAATTTTCAAAGTCCCACGGCTCCGGGCGGCACCTCCGAAACGTTTCCGAGCGATTTGCGTCTAAGCGATGAGCGATACGGTGAAATGCTTCGAACGAATGTTTCATGATTTTCGACGGGCTATACGACCCCGTTATCAGATTTACGGTAAATGACGCATTTCTCGAAATTTCCGTTTCCGACGCATATTTTTTCATCATTTCGCAAAATCTGTACGCACATTCACAGAGCACGTTAAAAACCACGAAACATTCGTTCGGA
>CASCJU010000162.1:22500-37500 GCA_949152495.1 Lasius fuliginosus | reverse complement strand
TCTCATCGTTCCGACGCTATTAGCACGGAAATGTTTCGTAGGTGCCGCTTGGAGAGGTTGGAACTTTGAAAATTTTCGACCGATAGTCGGCCGGAGGTACCGCCCGAATCGTCGGAGGTACCGCCCGAGCCGGTTTGTCGCTTTTTGTACCGAAACGGTGATAGTTACGATTAACCGTTCCGAACGAATGTTTCGTGGTTTTTAACGTGCTCTGTGAATGTGCGTACAGATTTAGCGAAATGATGAAAAAATATGCGTCGGAAACGGAAATTTCGAGAAATGCGTCATTTACCGTAAATCTGATAACGGGGTCGTATAGCCCGTCGAAAATCATGAAACATTCGTTCGAAGCATTTCACCGTATCGCTCATCGCTTAGACGCAAATCGCTCGGAAACGTTTCGGAGGTGCCGCCCGGAGCCGTGGGACTTTGAAAATTTTCGACCGATAGTCGGCCGGAGGTACCGCCCGAATCGTCGGAGGTACCGCCCGAGCCGGTTTGTCGCTTTTTGTACCGAAACGGTGATAGATACGATTAACCGTTCCGAACGAATGTTTCGTGGTTTTTAACGTGCTCTGTGAATGTGCGTACAGATTTTGCGAAATGATGAAAAAATATGCGTCGGAAACGGAAATTTCGAGAAATGCGTCATTTACCGTAAATCTGATAACGGGGTCGTATAGCCCGTCGAAAATCATGAAACATTCGTTCGAAGCATTTCACCGTATCGCTCATCGCTTAGACGCAAATCGCTCGGAAACGTTTCGGAGGTGCCGCCCGGAGCCGTGGGACTTTGAAAATTTTCGACCGATAGTCGGCCGGAGGTACCGCCCGAATCGTCGGAGGTACCGCCCGAGCCGGTTTGTCGCTTTTTGTACCGAAACGGTGATAGATACGATTAACCGTTCCGAACGAATGTTTCGTGGTTTTTAACGTGCTCTGTGAATGTGCGTACAGATTTTGCGAAATGATGAAAAAATATGCGTCGGAAACGGAAATTTCGAGAAATGCGTCATTTACCGTAAATCTGATAACGGGGTCGTATAGCCCGTCGAAAATCATGAAACATTCGTTCGAAGCATTTCACCGTATCGCTCATCGCTTAGACGCAAATCGCTCGGAAACGTTTCGGAGGTGCCGCCCGGAGCCGTGGGACTTTGAAAATTTTCGACCGATAGTCGGCCGGAGGTACCGCCCGAATCGTCGGAGGTACCGCCCGAGCCGGTTTGTCGCTTTTTGTACCGAAACGGTGATAGATACGATTAACCGTTCCGAACGAATGTTTCGTGGTTTTTAACGTGCTCTGTGAATGTGGGTACAGATTTTGCGAAATGATGAAAAAATATGCGTCGGAAACGGAAATTTCGAGAAATGCGTCATTTACCGTAAATCTGATAACGGGGTCGTATAGCCCGTCGAAAATCATGAAACATTCGTTCGAAGCATTTCACCGTATCGCTCATCGCTTAGACGCAAATCGCTCGGAAACGTTTCGGAGGTGCCGCCCGGAGCCGTGGGACTTTGAAAATTTTCGACCGATAGTCGGCCGGAGGTACCGCCCGAATCGTCGGAGGTACCGCCCGAGCCGGTTTGTCGCTTTTTGTACCGAAACGGTGATAGATACGATTAACCGTTCCGAACGAATGTTTCGTGGTTTTTAACGTGCTCTGTGAATGTGCGTACAGATTTTGCGAAATGATGAAAAAATATGCGTCGGAAACGGAAATTTCGAGAAATGCGTCATTTACCGTAAATCTGATAACGGGGTCGTATAGCCCGTCGAAAATCATGAAACATTCGTTCGAAGCATTTCACCGTATCGCTCATCGCTTAGACGCAAATCGCTCGGAAACGTTTCGGAGGTGCCGCCCGGAGCCGTGGGACTTTGAAAATTTTCGACCGATAGTCGGCCGGAGGTACCGCCCGAATCGTCGGAGGTACCGCCCGAGCCGGTTTGTCGCTTTTTGTACCGAAACGGTGATAGATACGATTAACCGTTCCGAACGAATGTTTCGTGGTTTTTAACGTGCTCTGTGAATGTGCGTACAGATTTTGCGAAATGATGAAAAAATATGCGTCGGAAACGGAAATTTCGAGAAATGCGTCATTTACCGTAAATCTGATAACGGGGTCGTATAGTCCGTCGAAAATCATGAAACATTCGTTCGAAGCATTTCACCGTATCGCTCATCGCTTAGACGCAAATCGCTCGGAAACGTTTCGGAGGTGCCGCCCGGAGCCGTGGGACTTTGAAAATTTTCGACCGATAGTCGGCCGGAGGTACCGCCCGAATCGTCGGAGGTACCGCCCGAGCCGGTTTGTCGCTTTTTGTACCGAAACGGTGATAGATACGATTAACCGTTCCGAACGAATGTTTCGTGGTTTTTAACGTGCTCTGTGAATGTGCGTACAGATTTTGCGAAATGATGAAAAAATATGCGTCGGAAACGGAAATTTCGAGAAATGCGTCATTTACCGTAAATCTGATAACGGGGTCGTATAGCCCGTCGAAAATCATGAAACATTCGTTCGAAGCATTTCACCGTATCGCTCATCGCTTAGACGCAAATCGCTCGGAAACGTTTCGGAGGTGCCGCCCGGAGCCGTGGGACTTTGAAAATTTTCGACCGATAGTCGGCCGGAGGTACCGCCCGAATCGTCGGAGGTACCGCCCGAGCCGGTTTGTCGCTTTTTGTACCGAAACGGTGATAGATACGATTAACCGTTCCGAACGAATGTTTCGTGGTTTTTAACGTGCTCTGTGAATGTGCGTACAGATTTTGCGAAATGATGAAAAAATATGCGTCGGAAACGGAAATTTCGAGAAATGCGTCATTTACCGTAAATCTGATAACGGGGTCGTATAGCCCGTCGAAAATCATGAAACATTCGTTCGAAGCATTTCACCGTATCGCTCATCGCTTAGACGCAAATCGCTCGGAAACGTTTCGGAGGTGCCGCCCGGAGCCGTGGGACTTTGAAAATTTTCGACCGATAGTCGGCCGGAGGTACCGCCCGAATCGTCGGAGGTACCGCCCGAGCCGGTTTGTCGCTTTTTGTACCGAAACGGTGATAGATACGATTAACCGTTCCGAACGAATGTTTCGTGGTTTTTAACGTGCTCTGTGAATGTGCGTACAGATTTTGCGAAATGATGAAAAAATATGCGTCGGAAACGGAAATTTCGAGAAATGCGTCATTTACCGTAAATCTGATAACGGGGTCGTATAGCCCGTCGAAAATCATGAAACATTCGTTCGAAGCATTGCACCGTATCGCTCATCGCTTAGACGCAAATCGCTCGGAAACGTTTCGGAGGTGCCGCCCGGAGCCGTGGGACTTTGAAAATTTTCGACCGATAGTCGGCCGGAGGTACCGCCCGAATCGTCGGAGGTACCGCCCGAGCCGGTTTGTCGCTTTTTGTACCGAAACGGTGATAGATACGATTAACCGTTCCGAACGAATGTTTCGTGGTTTTTAACGTGCTCTGTGAATGTGCGTACAGATTTTGCGAAATGATGAAAAAATATGCGTCGGAAACGGAAATTTCGAGAAATGCGTCATTTACCGTAAATCTGATAACGGGGTCGTATAGCCCGTCGAAAATCATGAAACATTCGTTCGAAGCATTTCACCGTATCGCTCATCGCTTAGACGCAAATCGCTCGGAAACGTTTCGGAGGTGCCGCCCGGAGCCGTGGGACTTTGAAAATTTTCGACCGATAGTCGGCCGGAGGTACCGCCCGAATCGTCGGAGGTACCGCCCGAGCCGGTTTGTCGCTTTTTGTACCGAAACGGTGATAGATACGATTAACCGTTCCGAACGAATGTTTCGTGGTTTTTAACGTGCTCTGTGAATGTGCGTACAGATTTTGCGAAATGATGAAAAAATATGCGTCGGAAACGGAAATTTCGAGAAATGCGTCATTTACCGTAAATCTGATAACGGGGTCGTATAGCCCGTCGAAAATCATGAAACATTCGTTCGAAGCATTTCACCGTATCGCTCATCGCTTAGACGCAAATCGCTCGGAAACGTTTCGGAGGTGCCGCCCGGAGCCGTGGGACTTTGAAAATTTTCGACCGATAGTCGGCCGGAGGTACCGCCCGAATCGTCGGAGGTACCGCCCGAGCCGGTTTGTCGCTTTTTGTACCGAAACGGTGATAGATACGATTAACCGTTCCGAACGAATGTTTCGTGGTTTTTAACGTGCTCTGTGAATGTGCGTACAGATTTTGCGAAATGATGAAAAAATATGCGTCGGAAACGGAAATTTCGAGAAATGCGTCATTTACCGTAAATCTGATAACGGGGTCGTATAGCCCGTCGAAAATCATGAAACATTCGTTCGAAGCATTTCACCGTATCGCTCATCGCTTAGACGCAAATCGCTCGGAAACGTTTCGGAGGTGCCGCCCGGAGCCGTGGGACTTTGAAAATTTTCGACCGATAGTCGGCCGGAGGTACCGCCCGAATCGTCGGAGGTACCGCCCGAGCCGGTTTGTCGCTTTTTGTACCGAAACGGTGATAGATACGATTAACCGTTCCGAACGAATGTTTCGTGGTTTTTAACGTGCTCTGTGAATGTGCGTACAGATTTTGCGAAATGATGAAAAAATATGCGTCGGAAACGGAAATTTCGAGAAATGCGTCATTTACCGTAAATCTGATAACGGGGTCGTATAGCCCGTCGAAAATCATGAAACATTCGTTCGAAGCATTTCACCGTATCGCTCATCGCTTAGACGCAAATCGCTCGGAAACGTTTCGGAGGTGCCGCCCGGAGCCGTGGGACTTTGAAAATTTTCGACCGATAGTCGGCCGGAGGTACCGCCCGAATCGTCGGAGGTACCGCCCGAGCCGGTTTGTCGCTTTTTGTACCGAAACGGTGATAGATACGATTAACCGTTCCGAACGAATGTTTCGTGGTTTTTAACGTGCTCTGTGAATGTGCGTACAGATTTTGCGAAATGATGAAAAAATATGCGTCGGAAACGGAAATTTCGAGAAATGCGTCATTTACCGTAAATCTGATAACGGGGTCGTATAGCCCGTCGAAAATCATGAAACATTCGTTCGAAGCATTTCACCGTATCGCTCATCGCTTAGACGCAAATCGCTCGGAAACGTTTCGGAGGTGCCGCCCGGAGCCGTGGGACTTTGAAAATTTTCGACCGATAGTCGGCCGGAGGTACCGCCCGAATCGTCGGAGGTACCGCCCGAGCCGGTTTGTCGCTTTTTGTACCGAAACGGTGATAGATACGATTAACCGTTCCGAACGAATGTTTCGTGGTTTTTAACGTGCTCTGTGAATGTGCGTACAGATTTTGCGAAATGATGAAAAAATATGCGTCGGAAACGGAAATTTCGAGAAATGCGTCATTTACCGTAAATCTGATAACGGGGTCGTATAGCCCGTCGAAAATCATGAAACATTCGTTCGAAGCATTTCACCGTATCGCTCATCGCTTAGACGCAAATCGCTCGGAAACGTTTCGGAGGTGCCGCCCGGAGCCGTGGGACTTTGAAAATTTTCGACCGATAGTCGGCCGGAGGTACCGCCCGAATCGTCGGAGGTACCGCCCGAGCCGGTTTGTCGCTTTTTGTACCGAAACGGTGATAGATACGATTAACCGTTCCGAACGAATGTTTCGTGGTTTTTAACGTGCTCTGTGAATGTGCGTACAGATTTTGCGAAATGATGAAAAAATATGCGTCGGAAACGGAAATTTCGAGAAATGCGTCATTTACCGTAAATCTGATAACGGGGTCGTATAGCCCGTCGAAAATCATGAAACATTCGTTCGAAGCATTTCACCGTATCGCTCATCGCTTAGACGCAAATCGCTCGGAAACGTTTCGGAGGTGCCGCCCGGAGCCGTGGGACTTTGAAAATTTTCGACCGATAGTCGGCCGGAGGTACCGCCCGAATCGTCGGAGGTACCGCCCGAGCCGGTTTGTCGCTTTTTGTACCGAAACGGTGATAGATACGATTAACCGTTCCGAACGAATGTTTCGTGGTTTTTAACGTGCTCTGTGAGTGTGCGTACAGATTTTGCGAAATGATGAAAAAATATGCGTCGGAAACGGAAATTTCGAGAAATGCGTCATTTACCGTAAATCTGATAACGGGGTCGTATAGCCCGTCGAAAATCATGAAACATTCGTTCGAAGCATTTCACCGTATCGCTCATCGCTTAGACGCAAATCGCTCGGAAACGTTTCGGAGGTGCCGCCCGGAGCCGTGGGACTTTGAAAATTTTCGACCGATAGTCGGCCGGAGGTACCGCCCGAATCGTCGGAGGTACCGCCCGAGCCGGTTTGTCGCTTTTTGTACCGAAACGGTGATAGATACGATTAACCGTTCCGAACGAATGTTTCGTGGTTTTTAACGTGCTCTGTGAATGTGCGTACAGATTTTGCGAAATGATGAAAAAATATGCGTCGGAAACGGAAATTTCGAGAAATGCGTCATTTACCGTAAATCTGATAACGGGGTCGTATAGCCCGTCGAAAATCATGAAACATTCGTTCGAAGCATTTCACCGTATCGCTCATCGCTTAGACGCAAATCGCTCGGAAACGTTTCGGAGGTGCCGCCCGGAGCCGTGGGACTTTGAAAATTTTCGACCGATAGTCGGCCGGAGGTACCGCCCGAATCGTCGGAGGTACCGCCCGAGCCGGTTTGTCGCTTTTTGTACCGAAACGGTGATAGATACGATTAACCGTTCCGAACGAATGTTTCGTGGTTTTTAACGTGCTCTGTGAATGTGCGTACAGATTTTGCGAAATGATGAAAAAATATGCGTCGGAAACGGAAATTTCGAGAAATGCGTCATTTACCGTAAATCTGATAACGGGGTCGTATAGCCCGTCGAAAATCATGAAACATTCGTTCGAAGCATTTCACCGTATCGCTCATCGCTTAGACGCAAATCGCTCGGAAACGTTTCGGAGGTGCCGCCCGGAGCCGTGGGACTTTGAAAATTTTCGACCGATAGTCGGCCGGAGGTACCGCCCGAATCGTCGGAGGTACCGCCCGAGCCGGTTTGTCGCTTTTTGTACCGAAACGGTGATAGATACGATTAACCGTTCCGAACGAATGTTTCGTGGTTTTTAACGTGCTCTGTGAATGTGCGTACAGATTTTGCGAAATGATGAAAAAATATGCGTCGGAAACGGAAATTTCGAGAAATGCGTCATTTACCGTAAATCTGATAACGGGGTCGTATAGCCCGTCGAAAATCATGAAACATTCGTTCGAAGCATTTCACCGTATCGCTCATCGCTTAGACGCAAATCGCTCGGAAACGTTTCGGAGGTGCCGCCCGGAGCCGTGGGACTTTGAAAATTTTCGACCGATAGTCGGCCGGAGGTACCGCCCGAATCGTCGGAGGTACCGCCCGAGCCGGTTTGTCGCTTTTTGTACCGAAACGGTGATAGATACGATTAACCGTTCCGAACGAATGTTTCGTGGTTTTTAACGTGCTCTGTGAATGTGCGTACAGATTTTGCGAAATGATGAAAAAATATGCGTCGGAAACGGAAATTTCGAGAAATGCGTCATTTACCGTAAATCTGATAACGGGGTCGTATAGCCCGTCGAAAATCATGAAACATTCGTTCGAAGCATTTCACCGTATCGCTCATCGCTTAGACGCAAATCGCTCGGAAACGTTTCGGAGGTGCCGCCCGGAGCCGTGGGACTTTGAAAATTTTCGACCGATAGTCGGCCGGAGGTACCGCCCGAATCGTCGGAGGTACCGCCCGAGCCGGTTTGTCGCTTTTTGTACCGAAACGGTGATAGATACGATTAACCGTTCCGAACGAATGTTTCGTGGTTTTTAACGTGCTCTGTGAATGTGCGTACAGATTTTGCGAAATGATGAAAAAATATGCGTCGGAAACGGAAATTTCGAGAAATGCGTCATTTACCGTAAATCTGATAACGGGGTCGTATAGCCCGTCGAAAATCATGAAACATTCGTTCGAAGCATTTCACCGTATCGCTCATCGCTTAGACGCAAATCGCTCGGAAACGTTTCGGAGGTGCCGCCCGGAGCCGTGGGACTTTGAAAATTTTCGACCGATAGTCGGCCGGAGGTACCGCCCGAATCGTCGGAGGTACCGCCCGAGCCGGTTTGTCGCTTTTTGTACCGAAACGGTGATAGATACGATTAACCGTTCCGAACGAATGTTTCGTGGTTTTTAACGTGCTCTGTGAATGTGCGTACAGATTTTGCGAAATGATGAAAAAATATGCGTCGGAAACGGAAATTTCGAGAAATGCGTCATTTACCGTAAATCTGATAACGGGGTCGTATAGCCCGTCGAAAATCATGAAACATTCGTTCGAAGCATTTCACCGTATCGCTCATCGCTTAGACGCAAATCGCTCGGAAACGTTTCGGAGGTGCCGCCCGGAGCCGTGGGACTTTGAAAATTTTCGACCGATAGTCGGCCGGAGGTACCGCCCGAATCGTCGGAGGTACCGCCCGAGCCGGTTTGTCGCTTTTTGTACCGAAACGGTGATAGATACGATTAACCGTTCCGAACGAATGTTTCGTGGTTTTTAACGTGCTCTGTGAATGTGCGTACAGATTTTGCGAAATGATGAAAAAATATGCGTCGGAAACGGAAATTTCGAGAAATGCGTCATTTACCGTAAATCTGATAACGGGGTCGTATAGCCCGTCGAAAATCATGAAACATTCGTTCGAAGCATTTCACCGTATCGCTCATCGCTTAGACGCAAATCGCTCGGAAACGTTTCGGAGGTGCCGCCCGGAGCCGTGGGACTTTGAAAATTTTCGACCGATAGTCGGCCGGAGGTACCGCCCGAATCGTCGGAGGTACCGCCCGAGCCGGTTTGTCGCTTTTTGTACCGAAACGGTGATAGATACGATTAACCGTTCCGAACGAATGTTTCGTGGTTTTTAACGTGCTCTGTGAATGTGCGTACAGATTTTGCGAAATGATGAAAAAATATGCGTCGGAAACGGAAATTTCGAGAAATGCGTCATTTACCGTAAATCTGATAACGGGGTCGTATAGCCCGTCGAAAATCATGAAACATTCGTTCGAAGCATTTCACCGTATCGCTCATCGCTTAGACGCAAATCGCTCGGAAACGTTTCGGAGGTGCCGCCCGGAGCCGTGGGACTTTGAAAATTTTCGACCGATAGTCGGCCGGAGGTACCGCCCGAATCGTCGGAGGTACCGCCCGAGCCGGTTTGTCGCTTTTTGTACCGAAACGGTGATAGATACGATTAACCGTTCCGAACGAATGTTTCGTGGTTTTTAACGTGCTCTGTGAATGTGCGTACAGATTTTGCGAAATGATGAAAAAATATGCGTCGGAAACGGAAATTTCGAGAAATGCGTCATTTACCGTAAATCTGATAACGGGGTCGTATAGCCCGTCGAAAATCATGAAACATTCGTTCGAAGCATTTCACCGTATCGCTCATCGCTTAGACGCAAATCGCTCGGAAACGTTTCGGAGGTGCCGCCCGGAGCCGTGGGACTTTGAAAATTTTCGACCGATAGTCGGCCGGAGGTACCGCCCGAATCGTCGGAGGTACCGCCCGAGCCGGTTTGTCGCTTTTTGTACCGAAACGGTGATAGATACGATTAACCGTTCCGAACGAATGTTTCGTGGTTTTTAACGTGCTCTGTGAATGTGCGTACAGATTTTGCGAAATGATGAAAAAATATGCGTCGGAAACGGAAATTTCGAGAAATGCGTCATTTACCGTAAATCTGATAACGGGGTCGTATAGCCCGTCGAAAATCATGAAACATTCGTTCGAAGCATTTCACCGTATCGCTCATCGCTTAGACGCAAATCGCTCGGAAACGTTTCGGAGGTGCCGCCCGGAGCCGTGGGACTTTGAAAATTTTCGACCGATAGTCGGCCGGAGGTACCGCCCGAATCGTCGGAGGTACCGCCCGAGCCGGTTTGTCGCTTTTTGTACCGAAACGGTGATAGATACGATTAACCGTTCCGAACGAATGTTTCGTGGTTTTTAACGTGCTCTGTGAATGTGCGTACAGATTTTGCGAAATGATGAAAAAATATGCGTCGGAAACGGAAATTTCGAGAAATGCGTCATTTACCGTAAATCTGATAACGGGGTCGTATAGCCCGTCGAAAATCATGAAACATTCGTTCGAAGCATTTCACCGTATCGCTCATCGCTTAGACGCAAATCGCTCGGAAACGTTTCGGAGGTGCCGCCCGGAGCCGTGGGACTTTGAAAATTTTCGACCGATAGTCGGCCGGAGGTACCGCCCGAATCGTCGGAGGTACCGCCCGAGCCGGTTTGTCGCTTTTTGTACCGAAACGGTGATAGATACGATTAACCGTTCCGAACGAATGTTTCGTGGTTTTTAACGTGCTCTGTGAATGTGCGTACAGATTTTGCGAAATGATGAAAAAATATGCGTCGGAAACGGAAATTTCGAGAAATGCGTCATTTACCGTAAATCTGATAACGGGGTCGTATAGCCCGTCGAAAATCATGAAACATTCGTTCGAAGCATTTCACCGTATCGCTCATCGCTTAGACGCAAATCGCTCGGAAACGTTTCGGAGGTGCCGCCCGGAGCCGTGGGACTTTGAAAATTTTCGACCGATAGTCGGCCGGAGGTACCGCCCGAATCGTCGGAGGTACCGCCCGAGCCGGTTTGTCGCTTTTTGTACCGAAACGGTGATAGATACGATTAACCGTTCCGAACGAATGTTTCGTGGTTTTTAACGTGCTCTGTGAATGTGCGTACAGATTTTGCGAAATGATGAAAAAATATGCGTCGGAAACGGAAATTTCGAGAAATGCGTCATTTACCGTAAATCTGATAACGGGGTCGTATAGCCCGTCGAAAATCATGAAACATTCGTTCGAAGCATTTCACCGTATCGCTCATCGCTTAGACGCAAATCGCTCGGAAACGTTTCGGAGGTGCCGCCCGGAGCCGTGGGACTTTGAAAATTTTCGACCGATAGTCGGCCGGAGGTACCGCCCGAATCGTCGGAGGTACCGCCCGAGCCGGTTTGTCGCTTTTTGTACCGAAACGGTGATAGATACGATTAACCGTTCCGAACGAATGTTTCGTGGTTTTTAACGTGCTCTGTGAATGTGCGTACAGATTTTGCGAAATGATGAAAAAATATGCGTCGGAAACGGAAATTTCGAGAAATGCGTCATTTACCGTAAATCTGATAACGGGGTCGTATAGCCCGTCGAAAATCATGAAACATTCGTTCGAAGCATTTCACCGTATCGCTCATCGCTTAGACGCAAATCGCTCGGAAACGTTTCGGAGGTGCCGCCCGGAGCCGTGGGACTTTGAAAATTTTCGACCGATAGTCGGCCGGAGGTACCGCCCGAATCGTCGGAGGTACCGCCCGAGCCGGTTTGTCGCTTTTTGTACCGAAACGGTGATAGATACGATTAACCGTTCCGAACGAATGTTTCGTGGTTTTTAACGTGCTCTGTGAATGTGCGTACAGATTTTGCGAAATGATGAAAAAATATGCGTCGGAAACGGAAATTTCGAGAAATGCGTCATTTACCGTAAATCTGATAACGGGGTCGTATAGCCCGTCGAAAATCATGAAACATTCGTTCGAAGCATTTCACCGTATCGCTCATCGCTTAGACGCAAATCGCTCGGAAACGTTTCGGAGGTGCCGCCCGGAGCCGTGGGACTTTGAAAATTTTCGACCGATAGTCGGCCGGAGGTACCGCCCGAATCGTCGGAGGTACCGCCCGAGCCGGTTTGTCGCTTTTTGTACCGAAACGGTGATAGATACGATTAACCGTTCCGAACGAATGTTTCGTGGTTTTTAACGTGCTCTGTGAATGTGCGTACAGATTTTGCGAAATGATGAAAAAATATGCGTCGGAAACGGAAATTTCGAGAAATGCGTCATTTACCGTAAATCTGATAACGGGGTCGTATAGCCCGTCGAAAATCATGAAACATTCGTTCGAAGCATTTCACCGTATCGCTCATCGCTTAGACGCAAATCGCTCGGAAACGTTTCGGAGGTGCCGCCCGGAGCCGTGGGACTTTGAAAATTTTCGACCGATAGTCGGCCGGAGGTACCGCCCGAATCGTCGGAGGTACCGCCCGAGCCGGTTTGTCGCTTTTTGTACCGAAACGGTGATAGATACGATTAACCGTTCCGAACGAATGTTTCGTGGTTTTTAACGTGCTCTGTGAATGTGCGTACAGATTTTGCGAAATGATGAAAAAATATGCGTCGGAAACGGAAATTTCGAGAAATGCGTCATTTACCGTAAATCTGATAACGGGGTCGTATAGCCCGTCGAAAATCATGAAACATTCGTTCGAAGCATTTCACCGTATCGCTCATCGCTTAGACGCAAATCGCTCGGAAACGTTTCGGAGGTGCCGCCCGGAGCCGTGGGACTTTGAAAATTTTCGACCGATAGTCGGCCGGAGGTACCGCCCGAATCGTCGGAGGTACCGCCCGAGCCGGTTTGTCGCTTTTTGTACCGAAACGGTGATAGATACGATTAACCGTTCCGAACGAATGTTTCGTGGTTTTTAACGTGCTCTGTGAATGTGCGTACAGATTTTGCGAAATGATGAAAAAATATGCGTCGGAAACGGAAATTTCGAGAAATGCGTCATTTACCGTAAATCTGATAACGGGGTCGTATAGCCCGTCGAAAATCATGAAACATTCGTTCGAAGCATTTCACCGTATCGCTCATCGCTTAGACGCAAATCGCTCGGAAACGTTTCGGAGGTGCCGCCCGGAGCCGTGGGACTTTGAAAATTTTCGACCGATAGTCGGCCGGAGGTACCGCCCGAATCGTCGGAGGTACCGCCCGAGCCGGTTTGTCGCTTTTTGTACCGAAACGGTGATAGATACGATTAACCGTTCCGAACGAATGTTTCGTGGTTTTTAACGTGCTCTGTGAATGTGCGTACAGATTTTGCGAAATGATGAAAAAATATGCGTCGGAAACGGAAATTTCGAGAAATGCGTCATTTACCGTAAATCTGATAACGGGGTCGTATAGCCCGTCGAAAATCATGAAACATTCGTTCGAAGCATTTCACCGTATCGCTCATCGCTTAGACGCAAATCGCTCGGAAACGTTTCGGAGGTGCCGCCCGGAGCCGTGGGACTTTGAAAATTTTCGACCGATAGTCGGCCGGAGGTACCGCCCGAATCGTCGGAGGTACCGCCCGAGCCGGTTTGTCGCTTTTTGTACCGAAACGGTGATAGATACGATTAACCGTTCCGAACGAATGTTTCGTGGTTTTTAACGTGCTCTGTGAATGTGCGTACAGATTTTGCGAAATGATGAAAAAATATGCGTCGGAAACGGAAATTTCGAGAAATGCGTCATTTACCGTAAATCTGATAACGGGGTCGTATAGCCCGTCGAAAATCATGAAACATTCGTTCGAAGCATTTCACCGTATCGCTCATCGCTTAGACGCAAATCGCTCGGAAACGTTTCGGAGGTGCCGCCCGGAGCCGTGGGACTTTGAAAATTTTCGACCGATAGTCGGCCGGAGGTACCGCCCGAATCGTCGGAGGTACCGCCCGAGCCGGTTTGTCGCTTTTTGTACCGAAACGGTGATAGATACGATTAACCGTTCCGAACGAATGTTTCGTGGTTTTTAACGTGCTCTGTGAATGTGCGTACAGATTTTGCGAAATGATGAAAAAATATGCGTCGGAAACGGAAATTTCGAGAAATGCGTCATTTACCGTAAATCTGATAACGGGGTCGTATAGCCCGTCGAAAATCATGAAACATTCGTTCGAAGCATTTCACCGTATCGCTCATCGCTTAGACGCAAATCGCTCGGAAACGTTTCGGAGGTGCCGCCCGGAGCCGTGGGACTTTGAAAATTTTCGACCGATAGTCGGCCGGAGGTACCGCCCGAATCGTCGGAGGTACCGCCCGAGCCGGTTTGTCGCTTTTTGTACCGAAACGGTGATAGATACGATTAACCGTTCCGAACGAATGTTTCGTGGTTTTTAACGTGCTCTGTGAATGTGCGTACAGATTTTGCGAAATGATGAAAAAATATGCGTCGGAAACGGAAATTTCGAGAAATGCGTCATTTACCGTAAATCTGATAACGGGGTCGTATAGCCCGTCGAAAATCATGAAACATTCGTTCGAAGCATTTCACCGTATCGCTCATCGCTTAGACGCAAATCGCTCGGAAACGTTTCGGAGGTGCCGCCCGGAGCCGTGGGACTTTGTAAATTTTCGTCCGAGAGTCGATCGGAGGTGCCGTCCGTCTCGACTGCGCTAGCTCTTCGGCGCTCGCGCGGGTACGCGGCCGCTCGTAGGACCGTGCGTCGCCGACCGCCTGGCCGGCCGGTTGGGTACTATAAGAGGTGCGTCGCGCTCGGCGCGTCGAACGAGTCGAACGAGTCGGACGGACGATCGAGCGGAGCGCGTTCTTCGCGTCTCGGACGCTTCGTGCGTTCTCCACGAGATATGTTCTATGTACGAAACACAAGACCAATAATGTTATCGGGACTAGTCCTGTTGGACGTCTCGTAAAGTGACGATCTCGCTCAGCGACTGAGTCCCGTCTATAACGCCTTCGGGAGCGTTTCGACGCACGCGTTTACGGACCGACCGTGCGTCGCCGACCGCCTGGCCGGTCGGTTGGGTATTATAAGAGGAGTTATAGTTAGCAGTACGTCGCGCTCGACGCGTCGGAACGAGTCGGTCACGCGAGAAGGACGGATCGACGGATCCGTTCTTTGCGTCTCGCACGTTTCGTTCGTATTCTCGAAGTTTTTACGAAACAACATTATAACCGGGAAGAACAAGTCTCTGGTGAACGGATACGGTGCGTTCGTCTCGTTCGTCGTCGCTCTATCGCGGCGCAATATATAATACACCACACACCTGTTTGTTAAGCACATCATTGCCACGAGTCGGTGTCGCAAGACCGAATGGCTCATATGTGGCGCGCACGCATCT
>CASCJU010000162.1:10000-15000 GCA_949152495.1 Lasius fuliginosus | reverse complement strand
GCGGCGAGTCGCCGTTGAACATAGCAAATGCTATACGCAGGCATCATGCGGCCGGAGAAGAGTAGCGCTTGTATAAGAGCCGACAAGCAGATACAAGAGGTGATCCAGCTGGGGAGTGAGGTGATCCCGCAGCTATAAATAGAAAGGTGATCCTAAGGAAGAAACGAGGTGTCGATTGGGGTCCACAACTTCCGATGGTCCGGCTCGCCTGCCGACCTCGAAGGGTGGCCCCTCTTAAGAAACGATGTACTGGCTGTTCTTAGGCGCGGACGTCGTTGCTAAGGCTAAGGGAAGCTTTGCTTCAAACGGGCATCGCGAGTAGCCGTGTGTCCTGAACCTTGGAGAATAGAGGTTCGGGACGAGACACACACGGCGGCTTGCATCCCATCCCTGGCCTGGCACGCGTCCGAAGAACAGTCAAAGAGCGCACTCGCTCTCTCTTGCGGTAGTGTCTCCCGCAGGGATGAGCTAGAGTGCGCTAAGGGCGTTTTTACAGCCACGCCCGATGGAACGGGACGGGAGTGAAGTGACGCAATTTATTGCGTTGCTTTGCTTCTGTTCCGTTTCATCATTTTTATTTTAATTTTATTTTGTTTTAATACTTTCACCGACTTGTTGCTACTCTTCTCCAATTTTTCTTTTAATTCTTTTTGGCCGCTTGACGTCTACAGGCTCATAACATCATGTAGCCTGTAAGCAATACGCCGCCCGTCATCCCAGGCAAAGAACCTTTTGGCTAGCGTTCTGCAATTGAAAGCAACACGCCGCTAGGCGACTTAACATCCGTTGCAAAAGCAACACGCCGCTGGGCGTCTTTAACATCAGCCAGCTCTGATCGGCCTTTTATGGTGCGAGGCAGAACGCTGACCACGGGACGTCATATCCTGATGCCTGATGGAATGCCGATCGTCATCCTAGGCAATTTGCTTTGCTGTGGGATGCGTTGGCTTGTCGCTGCCAGTGTATTATATACTTGAAAGTTTTTAAAGTTTTGAGTGCGGCAAAAGCAACACGCCGCGGGCGGACTTTAAGAGTCGTTGCGAAAGCAACACGCCGCCAGCAGCTTTTGTATATGCTTTGGTTCTTAGAGCGGCACACAGGAGTAAACTCCATCTTAACTCCTGACGGGGCGGAGAGTCCAGTTACCACGGCGACTATGTCCTCCCCAGAGTAGCCATGCTTCTCATTAAGACGCCTGGGTGTCACTGCTGCGCTGAGCCTGCGTTTAAAAGCGCAGATGATGCGCAGCAGGCAAGCCTGGGGTCTGAGCTAGCTATGGTTGGGACGTTGATGCGATTCAGACCTCTAGTTAGGTCCTTCAGCCTCTCACGTCCCCGTGTATCTGGTAGGGGGGCACTCGTTGCCGGATGCGGGATGCGTAATTCACAGCCTCTCCTGCGTTCAGTCAACGGTCCGCCTCCTCGCGGTACCTGCCGGTAACGTTGGGCTAATCAGCGCAACGGCTAAGTGTCCGTTGGCGCCACATGCTTTCACGGTAGCCGACCATCAGGCAACGCCAAGCCCGCCCTTGAGCATTGTGGTTGAATAGTTGCGGAGGTCCCAAGCTAAGGTGGGAGATAGCGTGCCGAGAGCTGCATGGCCGTAGGGACTTAAAGCGGTACGGTCGCGAACGATTCCCCTGGGGCACCTGGCGCAACCCCAGTGGTATTTTAGTCGCCTTCTTCAGGTAATGGGGGCTCTGCCTGGACGGACATCAGGACCCGCCGTTCTCGTGGGAAACTTATGGATATCACAAAACAAATTTTTAAATTCGGGGATAAGGGGGGTAAGAGAGAGGAAGGAGAAAGGGAGTCCTCAGCTCCCGTGAATGACTGTGTCGAGATGGCTGTGAGTGAGCGAAAAAGGAGTGAGAGTGTGTCGAGCGTGATGAGTGATGGTAGTTCGAGTGTCAAGCGTAAGCGTATGGGCGTGTGTGATGGTGTGGATGTGAGCGAATTGACGTGTATGAGAAAAATCGGTGTGAGGCTTCGCAAGTATCTGTTTGCGGAGACGAGTAAGGTCTCGAAGATTGCGAGTGAGTATATATTGAACTGTGTGGGTGAGTACGAAGAGCAGATGATGCGAATGATCTGTAGGAATGAGAGATTGCAAGGGAGACTGGATGAGTGTGTGAGTCGTGTGAGTCGGGATGTGGCCCAAGGTGTGGGTGCGAGTTACGCGAATGTGGCTGGTGCGAGTGTTGCGAGTAAAGTGAGTGAGAAAGCGAGTGTGTTAGTGAAAGAGAAGGAGCGTAGTTTTGCAGTGGTGGTCAGAGCGAAAGATGCGAATGTGAAAATGACGAGTGAGCAGGTGAAAGAGAAAGTGATGCGTGATGTTAGCAAGTCGTTGAATGTCCGTGTGAAAGCTGTGAGAAAGACGAGAAGTGGTGGTGTTGCGATTGAGACTGTGAGTGAGAGTGAATTGAAGAGATTGGCTGAGTGTGCGAAATTTGGGGATGCTGGTCTGAAAGTGGAGATGCCGCGGAAAATAGGACCCAAGGTTATTGTGTATGATGTGCCGAATGAGTTGACGAATGATGACTTTTTGAAAGAGATGTATGAGAAGAATTTGAAAGGACGCGTGAATGAGGGTGAATTTAAGGAACGGGTGAGAATTGTGAGTAGGAACAGCAAAAAGGATGCAACCTGTGGGAACGTGATATTGGAAGTGATGAGCAAAGTGAAAAGAATTGTATGTGAGGAAGGACGTATGTATGTTAATTGGAAGGCCTTTAGAGTGAAAGAGTTTGCGAATGTGATGAGGTGCCATAGGTGTTTTGCCTATGGCCACATGATGAGGGAGTGTGGTGAGAAGGAGCGTTTGTGCCAAAAGTGTGGACAGAGTGGGCACATTATGAAAGATTGCAAGAGAGAGTGTGTCTGCAGAAACTGTAAGCTACGAGGGAGTAAGTGTGACCACTCGGTTCTCTCCGAGGAGTGCCCGGAATACATGAGAGCTCTGGCGAGAGAAAGAGCGAGGGTGAATGATGAGTGAATCGTGTTTGAATGTGGTGCAGAGCAACTGCCAAAGGGCGTATGCTGTGATGTGTGATTTGGGTGAGTTGCTGTGTGAGCGCCGAGTGAGTGTGGCACTGCTGCAGGAGCCGTATGTGAGAGATGGTCGTGTGACCGGCCTGCCTGTGAGTATGGATGTAGTTGTCTGTGAGAATGAATCTGTAAAAGCAGCAGTGGTGGTGAATGATTCCAAGCTGGATGTGATGTGTGTGAGAGAATGTACGAATGAATATGGGGTGTGTGTATGGCTGAAAGGGGGCTTCGGTGAGATGTATGTGGTGTCTGTGTACTGCCAGTACGGCAAGAGTATCGAGCCGTACTTGGCGTACATGGACGGCGTGTGCAAGGTGGCCAGGGGAAAGCGTCTGCTAGTTGGTATGGATGCGAACGCCGTCTCTCCCTTGTGGTACAGCAAGGGAGAAGGCGGTGGTAGAGAACGAGAGCTGCGTGGAAGAGTTTTGGAAGAATGGATCGTTGCGAATGGAATGAATGTGTTGAATGAGCCGAGCGATCTTTATACGTTCAGTGGTCCGAACGGAGAGAGTGACATCGATGTCACTCTCGTGAATGATGCGTGTGCGGGGTGCCGGTTTGAGTGGGACATAAAGCATGACTGGGGTATCAGTGATCATAATGTTCTGCTGATACGAATGCTGTACGGTGAGGATGCTGGTGCGAATGATGATGTATGTAAGTGGATTTGGAAGGGTGCAGACTGGGAAGGATACATGTGCGATCTGAGAGAGAGTGCGTCGGAGAATGCTGCGAGTGCGATGGACGTGATGGATGCGGAGAAACTGCTTGAACTTGTCATGTCTTGGATCCGGAGTGCGAATGATTGTAGGATGAAGAGGTTTGAGTGTAAGAATAGAAGGAAGCTTGTGTGGTGGTCGGATGAGCTTGAGAGAATGAAGAAGAGAGTGAGAAGGTGTAGGCGAGCCTACCAGCGTGCGAGAAAGGGTGATCGTAGAGGAGCGGATGGGAGAGCGAATGAGTACAAGCGTGCCTTGTACGAATACAAGAATGAAATGTGGAGAGTGAAAGAGAATAACTGGAGAGAATTTGTAAGTGTGTCTGGTAATCGGGATCCATGGGGTGACGTGTACAAGGTGTGTATGGGAAAGCGTGGTAGAGTGAGGCTGAGCGGTATGAAAGTTGGTGATAGGACAACGAGCACGTGGAAGGAGAGTGTGGATGTGTTGATGGAGAGATTCTTCCCGGCTGCAAGGACGAGTGCGGATTTCGATGTGGGGTGTGAAATGAGGACGGATGAAAGACAGTTTGAATGGTCCGAAGTGAGTGAGGCTGTGAGATCGATGAAAGTGGGTAAGGCACCTGGTCTGGATGGTGTATGTACGGAGATGTTGCGTGCGATCTGGCGTGCGATTCCGGAATGGTTGAAGAGAGTGTACGATGTATGTCTGAGTACGATGCGTTTCCCCTCGGCGTGGAAGAGTGCGCGAGTGGTCGTATTGCTGAAGTCCCCTGAGAAAGTGAGGTCGGATCCTGGGTCGTACCGGCCTATCTGCCTGCTGTCTGTGCTGGGTAAAGTGTTGGAGCGAATGATGGTTAAAAGGCTTGAGCGACTGGTGGGTGAAAGGTTGTGTGATGCGCAGTATGGCTTTGTCAGGGGCCGGTCGACCGAGGGTGCGTGGAGCCGTGTGCAAGAGTGGGTAAATGGTTCTGAAAGTAAGTATGTGCTTGGAGTGTTTGTGGATTTCAGGGGTGCGTTTGACAACCTGGAATGGGACTGCGTGATTGAGAAGCTGCGTGAGATTGGATGCGAGGAGATTGGGCTATGGGAGAGCTACTTCAGTGAGAGACGTGTGTGCATGACTGGAGTATGTGATACGGTGTGGAAGGATGTACGGCGAGGCTGCCCGCAGGGGTCTATCTGCGGTCCGTTTATATGGAACTTGATGGTGGATGGGCTCCTGTGGCAGCTGCGCGAGAGTGAATGTAAGGTAGTTGCTTATGCGGATGATC
>CASCJU010000162.1:0-5000 GCA_949152495.1 Lasius fuliginosus | reverse complement strand
ATCGCTTAGACGCAAATCGCTCGGAAACGTTTCGGAGGTGCCGCCCGGAGCCGTGGGACTTTGAAAATTTTCGACCGATAGTCGGCCGGAGGTACCGCCCGAATCGTCGGAGGTACCGCCCGAGCCGGTTTGTCGCTTTTTGTACCGAAACGGTGATAGATACGATTAACCGTTCCGAACGAATGTTTCGTGGTTTTTAACGTGCTCTGTGAATGTGCGTACAGATTTTGCGAAATGATGAAAAAATATGCGTCGGAAACGGAAATTTCGAGAAATGCGTCATTTACCGTAAATCTGATAACGGGGTCGTATAGCCCGTCGAAAATCATGAAACATTCGTTCGAAGCATTTCACCGTATCGCTCATCGCTTAGACGCAAATCGCTCGGAAACGTTTCGGAGGTGCCGCCCGGAGCCGTGGGACTTTGAAAATTTTCGACCGATAGTCGGCCGGAGGTACCGCCCGAATCGTCGGAGGTACCGCCCGAGCCGGTTTGTCGCTTTTTGTACCGAAACGGTGATAGATACGATTAACCGTTCCGAACGAATGTTTCGTGGTTTTTAACGTGCTCTGTGAATGTGCGTACAGATTTTGCGAAATGATGAAAAAATATGCGTCGGAAACGGAAATTTCGAGAAATGCGTCATTTACCGTAAATCTGATAACGGGGTCGTATAGCCCGTCGAAAATCATGAAACATTCGTTCGAAGCATTTCACCGTATCGCTCATCGCTTAGACGCAAATCGCTCGGAAACGTTTCGGAGGTGCCGCCCGGAGCCGTGGGACTTTGAAAATTTTCGACCGATAGTCGGCCGGAGGTACCGCCCGAATCGTCGGAGGTACCGCCCGAGCCGGTTTGTCGCTTTTTGTACCGAAACGGTGATAGATACGATTAACCGTTCCGAACGAATGTTTCGTGGTTTTTAACGTGCTCTGTGAATGTGCGTACAGATTTTGCGAAATGATGAAAAAATATGCGTCGGAAACGGAAATTTCGAGAAATGCGTCATTTACCGTAAATCTGATAACGGGGTCGTATAGCCCGTCGAAAATCATGAAACATTCGTTCGAAGCATTTCACCGTATCGCTCATCGCTTAGACGCAAATCGCTCGGAAACGTTTCGGAGGTGCCGCCCGGAGCCGTGGGACTTTGAAAATTTTCGACCGATAGTCGGCCGGAGGTACCGCCCGAATCGTCGGAGGTACCGCCCGAGCCGGTTTGTCGCTTTTTGTACCGAAACGGTGATAGATACGATTAACCGTTCCGAACGAATGTTTCGTGGTTTTTAACGTGCTCTGTGAATGTGCGTACAGATTTTGCGAAATGATGAAAAAATATGCGTCGGAAACGGAAATTTCGAGAAATGCGTCATTTACCGTAAATCTGATAACGGGGTCGTATAGCCCGTCGAAAATCATGAAACATTCGTTCGAAGCATTTCACCGTATCGCTCATCGCTTAGACGCAAATCGCTCGGAAACGTTTCGGAGGTGCCGCCCGGAGCCGTGGGACTTTGAAAATTTTCGACCGATAGTCGGCCGGAGGTACCGCCCGAATCGTCGGAGGTACCGCCCGAGCCGGTTTGTCGCTTTTTGTACCGAAACGGTGATAGATACGATTAACCGTTCCGAACGAATGTTTCGTGGTTTTTAACGTGCTCTGTGAATGTGCGTACAGATTTAGCGAAATGATGAAAAAATATGCGTCGGAAACGGAAATTTCGAGAAATGCGTCATTTACCGTAAATCTGATAACGGGGTCGTATAGCCCGTCGAAAATCATGAAACATTCGTTCGAAGCATTTCACCGTATCGCTCATCGCTTAGACGCAAATCGCTCGGAAACGTTTCGGAGGTGCCGCCCGGAGCCGTGGGACTTTGAAAATTTTCGACCGATAGTCGGCCGGAGGTACCGCCCGAATCGTCGGAGGTACCGCCCGAGCCGGTTTGTCGCTTTTTGTACCGAAACGGTGATAGATACGATTAACCGTTCCGAACGAATGTTTCGTGGTTTTTAACGTGCTCTGTGAATGTGCGTACAGATTTTGCGAAATGATGAAAAAATATGCGTCGGAAACGGAAATTTCGAGAAATGCGTCATTTACCGTAAATCTGATAACGGGGTCGTATAGCCCGTCGAAAATCATGAAACATTCGTTCGAAGCATTTCACCGTATCGCTCATCGCTTAGACGCAAATCGCTCGGAAACGTTTCGGAGGTGCCGCCCGGAGCCGTGGGACTTTGAAAATTTTCGACCGATAGTCGGCCGGAGGTACCGCCCGAATCGTCGGAGGTACCGCCCGAGCCGGTTTGTCGCTTTTTGTACCGAAACGGTGATAGATACGATTAACCGTTCCGAACGAATGTTTCGTGGTTTTTAACGTGCTCTGTGAATGTGCGTACAGATTTTGCGAAATGATGAAAAAATATGCGTCGGAAACGGAAATTTCGAGAAATGCGTCATTTACCGTAAATCTGATAACGGGGTCGTATAGCCCGTCGAAAATCATGAAACATTCGTTCGAAGCATTTCACCGTATCGCTCATCGCTTAGACGCAAATCGCTCGGAAACGTTTCGGAGGTGCCGCCCGGAGCCGTGGGACTTTGAAAATTTTCGACCGATAGTCGGCCGGAGGTACCGCCCGAATCGTCGGAGGTACCGCCCGAGCCGGTTTGTCGCTTTTTGTACCGAAACGGTGATAGATACGATTAACCGTTCCGAACGAATGTTTCGTGGTTTTTAACGTGCTCTGTGAATGTGCGTACAGATTTTGCGAAATGATGAAAAAATATGCGTCGGAAACGGAAATTTCGAGAAATGCGTCATTTACCGTAAATCTGATAACGGGGTCGTATAGCCCGTCGAAAATCATGAAACATTCGTTCGAAGCATTTCACCGTATCGCTCATCGCTTAGACGCAAATCGCTCGGAAACGTTTCGGAGGTGCCGCCCGGAGCCGTGGGACTTTGAAAATTTTCGACCGATAGTCGGCCGGAGGTACCGCCCGAATCGTCGGAGGTACCGCCCGAGCCGGTTTGTCGCTTTTTGTACCGAAACGGTGATAGATACGATTAACCGTTCCGAACGAATGTTTCGTGGTTTTTAACGTGCTCTGTGAATGTGCGTACAGATTTTGCGAAATGATGAAAAAATATGCGTCGGAAACGGAAATTTCGAGAAATGCGTCATTTACCGTAAATCTGATAACGGGGTCGTATAGCCCGTCGAAAATCATGAAACATTCGTTCGAAGCATTTCACCGTATCGCTCATCGCTTAGACGCAAATCGCTCGGAAACGTTTCGGAGGTGCCGCCCGGAGCCGTGGGACTTTGAAAATTTTCGACCGATAGTCGGCCGGAGGTACCGCCCGAATCGTCGGAGGTACCGCCCGAGCCGGTTTGTCGCTTTTTGTACCGAAACGGTGATAGATACGATTAACCGTTCCGAACGAATGTTTCGTGGTTTTTAACGTGCTCTGTGAATGTGCGTACAGATTTTGCGAAATGATGAAAAAATATGCGTCGGAAACGGAAATTTCGAGAAATGCGTCATTTACCGTAAATCTGATAACGGGGTCGTATAGCCCGTCGAAAATCATGAAACATTCGTTCGAAGCATTTCACCGTATCGCTCATCGCTTAGACGCAAATCGCTCGGAAACGTTTCGGAGGTGCCGCCCGGAGCCGTGGGACTTTGAAAATTTTCGACCGATAGTCGGCCGGAGGTACCGCCCGAATCGTCGGAGGTACCGCCCGAGCCGGTTTGTCGCTTTTTGTACCGAAACGGTGATAGATACGATTAACCGTTCCGAACGAATGTTTCGTGGTTTTTAACGTGCTCTGTGAATGTGCGTACAGATTTAGCGAAATGATGAAAAAATATGCGTCGGAAACGGAAATTTCGAGAAATGCGTCATTTACCGTAAATCTGATAACGGGGTCGTATAGCCCGTCGAAAATCATGAAACATTCGTTCGAAGCATTTCACCGTATCGCTCATCGCTTAGACGCAAATCGCTCGGAAACGTTTCGGAGGTGCCGCCCGGAGCCGTGGGACTTTGAAAATTTTCGACCGATAGTCGGCCGGAGGTACCGCCCGAATCGTCGGAGGTACCGCCCGAGCCGGTTTGTCGCTTTTTGTACCGAAACGGTGATAGATACGATTAACCGTTCCGAACGAATGTTTCGTGGTTTTTAACGTGCTCTGTGAATGTGCGTACAGATTTTGCGAAATGATGAAAAAATATGCGTCGGAAACGGAAATTTCGAGAAATGCGTCATTTACCGTAAATCTGATAACGGGGTCGTATAGCCCGTCGAAAATCATGAAACATTCGTTCGAAGCATTTCACCGTATCGCTCATCGCTTAGACGCAAATCGCTCGGAAACGTTTCGGAGGTGCCGCCCGGAGCCGTGGGACTTTGAAAATTTTCGACCGATAGTCGGCCGGAGGTACCGCCCGAATCGTCGGAGGTACCGCCCGAGCCGGTTTGTCGCTTTTTGTACCGAAACGGTGATAGATACGATTAACCGTTCCGAACGAATGTTTCGTGGTTTTTAACGTGCTCTGTGAATGTGCGTACAGATTTTGCGAAATGATGAAAAAATATGCGTCGGAAACGGAAATTTCGAGAAATGCGTCATTTACCGTAAATCTGATAACGGGGTCGTATAGCCCGTCGAAAATCATGAAACATTCGTTCGAAGCATTTCACCGTATCGCTCATCGCTTAGACGCAAATCGCTCGGAAACGTTTCGGAGGTGCCGCCCGGAGCCGTGGGACTTTGAAAATTTTCGACCGATAGTCGGCCGGAGGTACCGCCCGAATCGTCGGAGGTACCGCCCGAGCCGGTTTGTCGCTTTTTGTACCGAAACGGTGATAGATACGATTAACCGTTCCGAACGAATGTTTCGTGGTTTTTAACGTGCTCTGTGAATGTGCGTACAGATTTTGCGAAATGATGAAAAAATATGCGTCGGAAACGGAAATTT
>CASCJU010000161.1:17500-18535 GCA_949152495.1 Lasius fuliginosus | reverse complement strand
TCGAAAATCATGAAACATTCGTTCGAAGCATTTCACCGTATCGCTCATCGCTTAGACGCAAATCGCTCGGAAACGTTTCGGAGGTGCCGCCCGGAGCCGTGGGACTTTGAAAATTTTCGACCGATAGTCGGCCGGAGGTGCCGTCCATGTCTCGACTGCGCTAGCTCTTCTGCGCTCGCGCGGGTACGCGGCCGCTCGTAGGACCGTGCGTCGCCGACCGCCTGGCCGGCCGGTTGGGTACTATAAGAGGTGCGTCGCGCTCGGCGCGTCGAACGAGTCGAACGAGTCGGACGGACGATCGAGCGGAGCGCGTTCTTCGCGTCTCGGACACTTCGTGCGTTCTCCACGAGATATGTTCTATGTACGAAACACAAGACCAATAATGTTATCGGGACTAGTCCTGTTGGACGTCTCGTAAAGTGACGATCTCGCTCAGCGACTCTGAGTCCCGTCTATAACGCCTTCGGGAGCGTTTCGACGCACGCGTTTACGGACCGACCGTGCGTCGCCGACCGCCTGGCCGGTCGGTTGGGTATTATAAGAGGAGTTATAGTTAGCAGTACGTCGCGCTCGACGCGTCGGAACGAGTCGGTCACGCGAGAAGGACGGATCGACGGATCCGTTCTTTGCGTCTCGCACGTTTCGTTCGTATTCTCGAAGTTTTTACGAAACAACATTATAACCGGGAAGAACAAGTCTCTGGTGAACGGATACGGTGCGTTCGTCTCGTTCGTCGTCGCTCTATCGCGGCGCAACATATAATACACCACACACCTGTTTGTTAAGCACATCATTGCCACGAGTCGGTGTCGCAAGACCGAATGGCTCATATGTGGCGCGCACGCATCTAGTGTGTTGGCCGCGCGATTCTCTCTCGTTTCGATACGTAACGTAGCAGTGGAATCGTCGCGCTTACCGAACGTTTACTCCACGGATACGAGTGGCGGAAGGCAATAATGCTATTCCCGCTCGCTTTGTACGCCGTAGCGAAAGATAACTACCGTCGTGCTAAACGTACGACGGACAGATTTTATC
>CASCJU010000161.1:12500-15000 GCA_949152495.1 Lasius fuliginosus | reverse complement strand
GAATATATGTTATATATATATACATATTGGAATTGACGGAAGATGTTCGACGCGACGCAAGATGCCGCGCGCCTCTGACAACCCGCGAGCGAGGGAAGTCAGCAGCGCGCCTGCGGTGTTCGTCGTCGCGTCGAGCAGAGCGTGCGTAAAATATCCGAGACGCACGCCTTGCGAAACAAGTATACGTGCGATTCGGAGCGAGACGCTTCGCGATCACGCTCGCGCAGAGCGTCGATTCGGCGTTGAGCGCGAACCGGTGGTAACCTACGCCCGCGCGCGCGCTTGTGTGTCAGCACTCGTCAACGCGCCCTCCCCAGCAACGTCGGGGCAGCGGCCAGCGTGCGAGGAACAGCCGATCACAGCGAGCGCACGAGCGAGAGGACGGGGGGTAGTCGTCTTACGACGACCTCCGTCCGACGGTTTTTTCAAAGAACTTCCGCCCCGGCTCTTCCATTTACGGTGAGAGACGCTCCGATCGAAGCACAACAACTTTGTGCCGTAGCCTCCTTCGCGGAGGCGGCGGTCCGCGCGTGCTCGGACGCGCGGCCAGGCTGATCGAAGGGCCACGGTTTTCTCTCTCTCTCTTTGAGAGGAGACTACGATGGATGAACGAAGCGTTTCGCACAGACCAAACGCAATAAATGTAAAACGATTACCCTGAACGGTGGATCACTTGGCTCGTGGGTCGATGAAGAACGCAGCTAATTGCGCGTCAACTTGTGAACTGCAGGACACATGAACATCGACATTTCGAACGCACATTGCGGTCCACGGATACAATTCCCGGACCACGCCTGGCTGAGGGTCGTTTTAGTACCCCTAAACTGCTTGCGCCCCTATGCGCGCCGCACGGCCACGACGCGCCCACACTTGCGCGTCGCTGTGCACTGTGCACTTGTGCGTACAGGAAGGCGTACGAGCGATCGTTGGACGTTCGCCCGAGGTGCTGTGCCGCCCGAAACGGGTCGGGGCACCCTTGGCCGTCGTCTGAAATGACACAATGAGGAATGAGAGCGTTACATGCGTTTAAAAGATAAGCGTACGCGCGCGCCCAGAGACACCGTGTCCTCTAAAGAAGAGGACGTGGATGGAAGGAATTGAGTTGTGTGTAACGAGAGAAGAAGGAATAGCGAAACGACGGCGCGACACCTCGAACGCATCGCTACGACAATGATGTAGCGAGAAAATAATAGAATACCGCCAAAAGGAGGACGGATGTCTTTCCTAGCGCCGCCCGTCGTTCGTGTTTCATTATTCATATCGTCCGTACGTCGCGCTCCGTTGAGAGCCACGTATTTATCTCGCACACTCGATCGAGCGAAGAAACCTATCCCGTCTCTCGGTGCGCCAGCGCGCGCGCGCGTCTTAAGCGAGGACGCCCTTGCCCGCGTACACACGGTAGTAGGAAAAGAGAGAACGGCGCGTCGTCTTACGGCGGTACGCTGAGAGATCGAGCAAGAGTTTCCCTTACTTTCTAGTAGGGTGAATCGCGAGCCGACCGCGTGTCCGAGTCCACGAAATTCTCGTAAACACGAGAGACACAGAGGACCGGCACGCGTCGTCGTGTACTCGTCGAATCGATTCGCCCAACAAAACATCCTAGATGTTTTGTAAGAGAGGAGGAGGGAAGTAACGTATCTCTCGCGTCCCCGTCGAGGCGCGCGCAACATTTGTAGAAATCTCGAATATTTCTTTTCTCCCCTACTCGTTAGCGCGGTGCGAGAGGCGTGTATTACTGTGACTACTACTATATTACAGCTCTCTCGTCGTATGCTGCTGCTGCTGCTGCTCTCTCGTCGACGCTCACTCTCTCACTGCTGAGTTCTTTTCTCCGTCTCTACGGAGGGGGAAAGGAAAGAGAGGAAGGAGAGCGACGCGGAGGAAGGCGGCGGCTAATAAACCAAACTTCGACGACCTCAGAGCAGGCGAGATTACCCGCTGAATTTAAGCATATTATTAAGCGGAGGAAAAGAAACTAACTAGGATTTCCTTAGTAGCGGCGAGCGAACAGGAAAGAGCCCAGCACCGAATCCCGCGGTTCCGCCGCAGGGAAATGTGGTGTTTGGGAGGATCCGCTTATCCCGAGGTGTCGCGTCGCGTCCAAGTCCATCTTGAATGGGGCCACTTACCCGTAGAGGGTGCCAGGCCCGTAGCGACCGGTGCGCGTCTCGGGAGGATCTCTCCTTAGAGTCGGGTTGCTTGAGAGTGCAGCTCTAAGTGGGTGGTAAACTCCATCTAAGGCTAAATACGACCACGAGACCGATAGCGAACAAGTACCGTGAGGGAAAGTTGAAAAGAACTTTGAAGAGAGAGTTCAAGAGTACGTGAAACCGTTCAGGGGTAAACCTAAGAAACCCAAAAGATCGAACGGGGAGATTCATCGTCAGCGGCGCTGGCTTCGCGTCGGTCGGCGATGTCCCGCGGAGTCCTCGTGGCTCGCGCGCGGGCACGCTACCGTGCGCTCGATGTCCGGCGCTCGTCGTCGTGCACTTCTCCCCAA
>CASCJU010000161.1:0-7500 GCA_949152495.1 Lasius fuliginosus | reverse complement strand
GGAAATTTCGAGAAATGCGTCATTTACCGTAAATCTGATAACGGGGTCGTATAGCCCGTCGAAAATCATGAAACATTCGTTCGAAGCATTTCACCGTATCGCTCATCGCTTAGACGCAAATCGCTCGGAAACGTTTCGGAGGTGCCGCCCGGAGCCGTGGGACTTTGAAAATTTTCGACCGATAGTCGGCCGGAGGTACCGCCCGAATCGTCGGAGGTACCGCCCGAGCCGGTTTGTCGCTTTTTGTACCGAAACGGTGATAGTTACGATTAACCGTTCCGAACGAATGTTTCGTGGTTTTTAACGTGCTCTGTGAATGTGCGTACAGATTTTGCGAAATGATGAAAAAATATGCGTCGGAAACGGAAATTTCGAGAAATGCGTCATTTACCGTAAATCTGATAACGGGGTCGTATAGCCCGTCGAAAATCATGAAACATTCGTTCGAAGCATTTCACCGTATCGCTCATCGCTTAGACGCAAATCGCTCGGAAACGTTTCGGAGGTGCCGCCCGGAGCCGTGGGACTTTGAAAATTTTCGACCGATAGTCGGCCGGAGGTACCGCCCGAATCGTCGGAGGTACCGCCCGAGCCGGTTTGTCGCTTTTTGTACCGAAACGGTGATAGTTACGATTAACCGTTCCGAACGAATGTTTCGTGGTTTTTAACGTGCTCTGTGAATGTGCGTACAGATTTTGCGAAATGATGAAAAAATATGCGTCGGAAACGGAAATTTCGAGAAATGCGTCATTTACCGTAAATCTGATAACGGGGTCGTATAGCCCGTCGAAAATCATGAAACATTCGTTCGAAGCATTTCACCGTATCGCTCATCGCTTAGACGCAAATCGCTCGGAAACGTTTCGGAGGTGCCGCCCGGAGCCGTGGGACTTTGAAAATTTTCGACCGATAGTCGGCCGGAGGTACCGCCCGAATCGTCGGAGGTACCGCCCGAGCCGGTTTGTCGCTTTTTGTACCGAAACGGTGATAGTTACGATTAACCGTTCCGAACGAATGTTTCGTGGTTTTTAACGTGCTCTGTGAATGTGCGTACAGATTTTGCGAAATGATGAAAAAATATGCGTCGGAAACGGAAATTTCGAGAAATGCGTCATTTACCGTAAATCTGATAACGGGGTCGTATAGCCCGTCGAAAATCATGAAACATTCGTTCGAAGCATTTCACCGTATCGCTCATCGCTTAGACGCAAATCGCTCGGAAACGTTTCGGAGGTGCCGCCCGGAGCCGTGGGACTTTGAAAATTTTCGACCGATAGTCGGCCGGAGGTACCGCCCGAATCGTCGGAGGTACCGCCCGAGCCGGTTTGTCGCTTTTTGTACCGAAACGGTGATAGTTACGATTAACCGTTCCGAACGAATGTTTCGTGGTTTTTAACGTGCTCTGTGAATGTGCGTACAGATTTTGCGAAATGATGAAAAAATATGCGTCGGAAACGGAAATTTCGAGAAATGCGTCATTTACCGTAAATCTGATAACGGGGTCGTATAGCCCGTCGAAAATCATGAAACATTCGTTCGAAGCATTTCACCGTATCGCTCATCGCTTAGACGCAAATCGCTCGGAAACGTTTCGGAGGTGCCGCCCGGAGCCGTGGGACTTTGAAAATTTTCGACCGATAGTCGGCCGGAGGTACCGCCCGAATCGTCGGAGGTACCGCCCGAGCCGGTTTGTCGCTTTTTGTACCGAAACGGTGATAGTTACGATTAACCGTTCCGAACGAATGTTTCGTGGTTTTTAACGTGCTCTGTGAATGTGCGTACAGATTTTGCGAAATGATGAAAAAATATGCGTCGGAAACGGAAATTTCGAGAAATGCGTCATTTACCGTAAATCTGATAACGGGGTCGTATAGCCCGTCGAAAATCATGAAACATTCGTTCGAAGCATTTCACCGTATCGCTCATCGCTTAGACGCAAATCGCTCGGAAACGTTTCGGAGGTGCCGCCCGGAGCCGTGGGACTTTGAAAATTTTCGACCGATAGTCGGCCGGAGGTACCGCCCGAATCGTCGGAGGTACCGCCCGAGCCGGTTTGTCGCTTTTTGTACCGAAACGGTGATAGTTACGATTAACCGTTCCGAACGAATGTTTCGTGGTTTTTAACGTGCTCTGTGAATGTGCGTACAGATTTTGCGAAATGATGAAAAAATATGCGTCGGAAACGGAAATTTCGAGAAATGCGTCATTTACCGTAAATCTGATAACGGGGTCGTATAGCCCGTCGAAAATCATGAAACATTCGTTCGAAGCATTTCACCGTATCGCTCATCGCTTAGACGCAAATCGCTCGGAAACGTTTCGGAGGTGCCGCCCGGAGCCGTGGGACTTTGAAAATTTTCGACCGATAGTCGGCCGGAGGTACCGCCCGAATCGTCGGAGGTACCGCCCGAGCCGGTTTGTCGCTTTTTGTACCGAAACGGTGATAGTTACGATTAACCGTTCCGAACGAATGTTTCGTGGTTTTTAACGTGCTCTGTGAATGTGCGTACAGATTTTGCGAAATGATGAAAAAATATGCGTCGGAAACGGAAATTTCGAGAAATGCGTCATTTACCGTAAATCTGATAACGGGGTCGTATAGCCCGTCGAAAATCATGAAACATTCGTTCGAAGCATTTCACCGTATCGCTCATCGCTTAGACGCAAATCGCTCGGAAACGTTTCGGAGGTGCCGCCCGGAGCCGTGGGACTTTGAAAATTTTCGACCGATAGTCGGCCGGAGGTACCGCCCGAATCGTCGGAGGTACCGCCCGAGCCGGTTTGTCGCTTTTTGTACCGAAACGGTGATAGTTACGATTAACCGTTCCGAACGAATGTTTCGTGGTTTTTAACGTGCTCTGTGAATGTGCGTACAGATTTTGCGAAATGATGAAAAAATATGCGTCGGAAACGGAAATTTCGAGAAATGCGTCATTTACCGTAAATCTGATAACGGGGTCGTATAGCCCGTCGAAAATCATGAAACATTCGTTCGAAGCATTTCACCGTATCGCTCATCGCTTAGACGCAAATCGCTCGGAAACGTTTCGGAGGTGCCGCCCGGAGCCGTGGGACTTTGAAAATTTTCGACCGATAGTCGGCCGGAGGTACCGCCCGAATCGTCGGAGGTACCGCCCGAGCCGGTTTGTCGCTTTTTGTACCGAAACGGTGATAGTTACGATTAACCGTTCCGAACGAATGTTTCGTGGTTTTTAACGTGCTCTGTGAATGTGCGTACAGATTTTGCGAAATGATGAAAAAATATGCGTCGGAAACGGAAATTTCGAGAAATGCGTCATTTACCGTAAATCTGATAACGGGGTCGTATAGCCCGTCGAAAATCATGAAACATTCGTTCGAAGCATTTCACCGTATCGCTCATCGCTTAGACGCAAATCGCTCGGAAACGTTTCGGAGGTGCCGCCCGGAGCCGTGGGACTTTGAAAATTTTCGACCGATAGTCGGCCGGAGGTACCGCCCGAATCGTCGGAGGTACCGCCCGAGCCGGTTTGTCGCTTTTTGTACCGAAACGGTGATAGTTACGATTAACCGTTCCGAACGAATGTTTCGTGGTTTTTAACGTGCTCTGTGAATGTGCGTACAGATTTTGCGAAATGATGAAAAAATATGCGTCGGAAACGGAAATTTCGAGAAATGCGTCATTTACCGTAAATCTGATAACGGGGTCGTATAGCCCGTCGAAAATCATGAAACATTCGTTCGAAGCATTTCACCGTATCGCTCATCGCTTAGACGCAAATCGCTCGGAAACGTTTCGGAGGTGCCGCCCGGAGCCGTGGGACTTTGAAAATTTTCGACCGATAGTCGGCCGGAGGTACCGCCCGAATCGTCGGAGGTACCGCCCGAGCCGGTTTGTCGCTTTTTGTACCGAAACGGTGATAGTTACGATTAACCGTTCCGAACGAATGTTTCGTGGTTTTTAACGTGCTCTGTGAATGTGCGTACAGATTTTGCGAAATGATGAAAAAATATGCGTCGGAAACGGAAATTTCGAGAAATGCGTCATTTACCGTAAATCTGATAACGGGGTCGTATAGCCCGTCGAAAATCATGAAACATTCGTTCGAAGCATTTCACCGTATCGCTCATCGCTTAGACGCAAATCGCTCGGAAACGTTTCGGAGGTGCCGCCCGGAGCCGTGGGACTTTGAAAATTTTCGACCGATAGTCGGCCGGAGGTACCGCCCGAATCGTCGGAGGTACCGCCCGAGCCGGTTTGTCGCTTTTTGTACCGAAACGGTGATAGTTACGATTAACCGTTCCGAACGAATGTTTCGTGGTTTTTAACGTGCTCTGTGAATGTGCGTACAGATTTTGCGAAATGATGAAAAAATATGCGTCGGAAACGGAAATTTCGAGAAATGCGTCATTTACCGTAAATCTGATAACGGGGTCGTATAGCCCGTCGAAAATCATGAAACATTCGTTCGAAGCATTTCACCGTATCGCTCATCGCTTAGACGCAAATCGCTCGGAAACGTTTCGGAGGTGCCGCCCGGAGCCGTGGGACTTTGAAAATTTTCGACCGATAGTCGGCCGGAGGTACCGCCCGAATCGTCGGAGGTACCGCCCGAGCCGGTTTGTCGCTTTTTGTACCGAAACGGTGATAGTTACGATTAACCGTTCCGAACGAATGTTTCGTGGTTTTTAACGTGCTCTGTGAATGTGCGTACAGATTTTGCGAAATGATGAAAAAATATGCGTCGGAAACGGAAATTTCGAGAAATGCGTCATTTACCGTAAATCTGATAACGGGGTCGTATAGCCCGTCGAAAATCATGAAACATTCGTTCGAAGCATTTCACCGTATCGCTCATCGCTTAGACGCAAATCGCTCGGAAACGTTTCGGAGGTGCCGCCCGGAGCCGTGGGACTTTGAAAATTTTCGACCGATAGTCGGCCGGAGGTACCGCCCGAATCGTCGGAGGTACCGCCCGAGCCGGTTTGTCGCTTTTTGTACCGAAACGGTGATAGTTACGATTAACCGTTCCGAACGAATGTTTCGTGGTTTTTAACGTGCTCTGTGAATGTGCGTACAGATTTTGCGAAATGATGAAAAAATATGCGTCGGAAACGGAAATTTCGAGAAATGCGTCATTTACCGTAAATCTGATAACGGGGTCGTATAGCCCGTCGAAAATCATGAAACATTCGTTCGAAGCATTTCACCGTATCGCTCATCGCTTAGACGCAAATCGCTCGGAAACGTTTCGGAGGTGCCGCCCGGAGCCGTGGGACTTTGAAAATTTTCGACCGATAGTCGGCCGGAGGTACCGCCCGAATCGTCGGAGGTACCGCCCGAGCCGGTTTGTCGCTTTTTGTACCGAAACGGTGATAGTTACGATTAACCGTTCCGAACGAATGTTTCGTGGTTTTTAACGTGCTCTGTGAATGTGCGTACAGATTTTGCGAAATGATGAAAAAATATGCGTCGGAAACGGAAATTTCGAGAAATGCGTCATTTACCGTAAATCTGATAACGGGGTCGTATAGCCCGTCGAAAATCATGAAACATTCGTTCGAAGCATTTCACCGTATCGCTCATCGCTTAGACGCAAATCGCTCGGAAACGTTTCGGAGGTGCCGCCCGGAGCCGTGGGACTTTGAAAATTTTCGACCGATAGTCGGCCGGAGGTACCGCCCGAATCGTCGGAGGTACCGCCCGAGCCGGTTTGTCGCTTTTTGTACCGAAACGGTGATAGTTACGATTAACCGTTCCGAACGAATGTTTCGTGGTTTTTAACGTGCTCTGTGAATGTGCGTACAGATTTTGCGAAATGATGAAAAAATATGCGTCGGAAACGGAAATTTCGAGAAATGCGTCATTTACCGTAAATCTGATAACGGGGTCGTATAGCCCGTCGAAAATCATGAAACATTCGTTCGAAGCATTTCACCGTATCGCTCATCGCTTAGACGCAAATCGCTCGGAAACGTTTCGGAGGTGCCGCCCGGAGCCGTGGGACTTTGAAAATTTTCGACCGATAGTCGGCCGGAGGTACCGCCCGAATCGTCGGAGGTACCGCCCGAGCCGGTTTGTCGCTTTTTGTACCGAAACGGTGATAGTTACGATTAACCGTTCCGAACGAATGTTTCGTGGTTTTTAACGTGCTCTGTGAATGTGCGTACAGATTTTGCGAAATGATGAAAAAATATGCGTCGGAAACGGAAATTTCGAGAAATGCGTCATTTACCGTAAATCTGATAACGGGGTCGTATAGCCCGTCGAAAATCATGAAACATTCGTTCGAAGCATTTCACCGTATCGCTCATCGCTTAGACGCAAATCGCTCGGAAACGTTTCGGAGGTGCCGCCCGGAGCCGTGGGACTTTGAAAATTTTCGACCGATAGTCGGCCGGAGGTACCGCCCGAATCGTCGGAGGTACCGCCCGAGCCGGTTTGTCGCTTTTTGTACCGAAACGGTGATAGTTACGATTAACCGTTCCGAACGAATGTTTCGTGGTTTTTAACGTGCTCTGTGAATGTGCGTACAGATTTTGCGAAATGATGAAAAAATATGCGTCGGAAACGGAAATTTCGAGAAATGCGTCATTTACCGTAAATCTGATAACGGGGTCGTATAGCCCGTCGAAAATCATGAAACATTCGTTCGAAGCATTTCACCGTATCGCTCATCGCTTAGACGCAAATCGCTCGGAAACGTTTCGGAGGTGCCGCCCGGAGCCGTGGGACTTTGAAAATTTTCGACCGATAGTCGGCCGGAGGTACCGCCCGAATCGTCGGAGGTACCGCCCGAGCCGGTTTGTCGCTTTTTGTACCGAAACGGTGATAGTTACGATTAACCGTTCCGAACGAATGTTTCGTGGTTTTTAACGTGCTCTGTGAATGTGCGTACAGATTTTGCGAAATGATGAAAAAATATGCGTCGGAAACGGAAATTTCGAGAAATGCGTCATTTACCGTAAATCTGATAACGGGGTCGTATAGCCCGTCGAAAATCATGAAACATTCGTTCGAAGCATTTCACCGTATCGCTCA
Source organism: Lasius fuliginosus (assembly GCA_949152495.1). Lineage (NCBI taxonomy): Eukaryota > Metazoa > Arthropoda > Insecta > Hymenoptera > Formicidae > Lasius > Lasius fuliginosus. The sequence continues at coordinate 479 of CASCJU010000161.1, read as the reverse complement.
TCGCTTAGACGCAAATCGCTCGGAAACGTTTCGGAGGTGCCGCCCGGAGCCGTGGGACTTTGAAAATTTTCGACCGATAGTCGGCCGGAGGTACCGCCCGAATCGTCGGAGGTACCGCCCGAGCCGGTTTGTCGCTTTTTGTACCGAAACGGTGATAGTTACGATTAACCGTTCCGAACGAATGTTTCGTGGTTTTTAACGTGCTCTGTGAATGTGCGTACAGATTTTGCGAAATGATGAAAAAATATGCGTCGGAAACGGAAATTTCGAGAAATGCGTCATTTACCGTAAATCTGATAACGGGGTCGTATAGCCCGTCGAAAATCATGAAACATTCGTTCGAAGCATTTCACCGTATCGCTCATCGCTTAGACGCAAATCGCTCGGAAACGTTTCGGAGGTGCCGCCCGGAGCCGTGGGACTTTGAAAATTTTCGACCGATAGTCGGCCGGAGGTACCGCCCGAATCGTCGGAGGTAC